>PVJO010009619.1:0-68557 GCA_004026905.1 Hystrix cristata | reverse complement strand
TATGTATTTCTTATTTCTTATAACCTTTAGTCCTCCATGGTTATTTTCAAACACGCGGTCATGGTTGGCTCTACTTGGTAATGTTGACTTCAGAGAGGGAAAGGTTAAAAAGAAAAAGGCTAAAAGAGAGACAATGGGAGAAGAAAGAGGAGGAAAAAACAAACTTACAGACAGCCCCTCCAAAAAAAAAAAAAAAAAAGATAGTACAGTGTCACCAGAGAGGAGGCATAGATTTTACGTATGTTAATGGGTTCAGACCTTGTCGGCGCGCGGGCTCACTTTGCAGGCTTTGTCCCGCTGGCTGCCGGGGCCTCTCACCTGGCTGGCTGGCTGGCTGAAAGTCCGGCCGTTACCAAGCGCCTCCCCTCCACCTTCGTGTGTCCAGGGCGGGAGTATCTGATTGGCTTTTAAAACTGGCTACTATCCCTCCACCCTGAATTCTTATCCATTTCCCTATTTATTCTTTTCTACATCATGTTCCATCATATTAATTTTTACTTTAAAAATGTGTATATGTCTCCTACCTTCTTCACTCCTTCTAGAATCAGAATATAAATTTAATGAGGGTAGGCTATTCTGTCTGTTATTTTCATTGCCATATCTCTAGCACAACGGCTGGATGAATGAGAGCTGCCTAACTATTAAGAAGATCTTGGCTAGCACTTATGTATTTTACAGGTCAAAGTTTAAGAAACTTAGCCTTTTACTTATTGTTGACGTTGGAGAAGTTACTTAGTCTTTTCAAGTTTCAGTAAAGCCTCCGATTGTGCTTCTATTTTTACAAATACTTACCAACCTTTCTTTCCTATATGACTTTGTAGAAGTTAATTCTGTAAGCTTCAAGAAGCTCATCTGAAGAATGGTGGTAAAAATAGAACTTTTGTCATAGAATATCATGAAGATTAAATAAAATAATGCACATAGGCAAGTTACTTAGCATAATATCTGACATATATTAATGTTTCTGTATTTGTTATTTTTATTATTTAGAAACTGCATTGTTTTAAGTGAATTTGCCATAATCTAGCACTTTCCAATATATGTTAAAATAAATATGATGATGTTTTCCAGATCGTCCATGCCTTAAAAATAAACAACATGTGGAGAATTTACAAGAACCAATTTTACACATTTTATATAAATATTCGAAGATTTATCATGCAGAAGATCCACAGCATTTTGCTCATCTCATAGGGATGCTAACTGAACTGAGAACTCTGAGTCACCATCACTCAGAAATATTCAGCGCATAGGAAAACAAAGGATTCCAAGTGACTGCTTTATTCTCTGGGAAATGGAATTCACATTCACATTGTTAAAATTTTATTTTATTTTATTTTTTGGTGCTGGGGATTGAACTCAGTGCCTTGTGCTTGCAAAGCAAGCACTCTAACCACTGAGCTAAATCCCCAGCCCCTAAAATTTTAGAATGTTGTGGTTTTTCTTAAATTTTCTAAATCTAAATTGGATGACTGGTTTGAAGAATATGAACGAGACTGGTATGTTATCAGTACACCACTTTAAAACGGACAACATCTGTGCTCATCAAATTGAGTAGAATACAGAACTATCGCTAAATGGACATCCAGGATTCTTTTCAAGATTGGACTCAAAAGAAGCAATGGCTATTGATTTTGCATCATTCCTTCAAAGGGAACCATAATAGTTTTTGAAACTATTATGAACTATGTAATAAACTCCACTTATTTCATTCAGGTTAATAATTTATAGACATAAAAAGGCTAGCTAGCTAGTTGTAATTAGAATAAGGCAGTTTGGGACCCTCATTTATTAGGGTAGACTGATAGTATAAGGAACTAATATTTTAAAACCTATTCTTACCAGAACATTTTATGAATTATTAAAGGACTGAAGTTTTGTTAAACTCTTTCCTTATCTTAATGTCTTAAAAAAAGAGATCTTTCATAAGTCCACATTGAAAAATTTGTAATGCAAGATATTAAAAAATTAAAACAAATTTAGAAATTATTTTAACATATATTAGGAAATTAACATGATTTTCTTCCCATTCATATAGAAAACATTGACTTTTTTTCAACATTTTCTGTAAGAACAGTGAAGATTTTAAAAGCTGAACTTGCCACAAATATTGTAGCCCTTATAGGAAAAGGATGATAATATGGTAAAATAAACTTCATGTGAGATACATGAAAGTGAGAAATCCTATGGTAGCAATTTATTTTGAATGATTGGATGTACAAGTAAATGACATACTGTGAATTTAAATTATCATATTAGGAGGTCTCTCTCTTGAGGGCCCGCACTCTATTTTCTTTTAGTGTATTTTAATTCTGCCCAATAAAAACTTCCCATTGTCTCATTGCTGAGTCCTGAATTCTTTTCAGTGATGGGAGTCACCTACTCAGTGGGCTGATTTGAGGTTGCCACTCTCTTTAGGGTAACTCTTCAGACTCTGTTTGATAACCTCTTGTGTGAGCCAGCCAGGAACTGTATGGCTTGTGTCTAGATGTCCCCTCAAAGCCTCCTGCAGTCATAGGTGGGGCTTTTTAGTGTCTGGATCTAAAGAGTCTGATGCTGGGATCAACGACGTGATATTAGGATTATGGGTGTGAGTGCTACTTGCCCTTAGGGTGGGTGGCCTGGATAAGGTAAAAGGGACAGAGAGAGGTTGGTTGCTGGTTGTTTGTTGCTTGCTGCTTGGATGATTCGCTGCCTTCTGCCTGCCGTGAACTGTTTCTCCTCTTCCATGCCACCTTGTCTTGGAGCCAGCCAATTATGGGCTGAAACTCTACAAACTGTGAGCTAAATAAACCTTTCCTCCTTTAACTTTGGGTGTTGGGTATTTTGTCTCAGCAACAAGAAAAGTAAATAAGATAGGAGGTAAACCGAGGCATGATTTTAGACTCTATTTGGCTCTCCTTCCTTGATTTGAGGATGGCGAGGACGAAAACAACATGACAAGTAATCCTCTCATACATTGGGCAATGGGAGGATTTTAACACACATAACCGTGAGACCTACAGTGGGGCATACCCATCCTTTTGGCAGGAGGTCAAATGACTGTCTTCAAGGAAAAGAGAAAACACAATGAATCCCAGATACTTTCTCCTTCTGACACATCTCTTGCTCTTTTATATCTCTTTTGTGAAATGAAAACAAGAAATATAACAATAATAAATAAAACTCCAAAAATATTAGGAGTAGCATTTTGGTATTTAATTAAAAAAAAAAAGGAGCATAGTTGATTTTTTTTTTTTACTATTGTGCAAACTTTTCCAAAACCCATATTTTAAAAAGTTGGTAACTAGTCTCACTTTATTTGTTTTTATGTATTGTTTTTTTGAGCCAGGGTCTTGATATGTAGTTCAGACAAGCATTGACCTTACTATGTAGCTCAGCCTGGCCTCGATATTCTGGTCTTCCTGCCTCAGCATCCCAAGTGCTGGGAATACAGATGTGTGCAACCATGCCCAGCCCAAACTCTCATATTTATATCCTCAACTTCAAAAACCTTAAACAGGGGTTGGGGATTTAACTCAAGTGGTAGAGTGCTTGCCTAGCAAGTGCAAGTACCTGAGTTTGATCCCCAGTACCCTCCCCCTTCCAAAAAAAAAACCCTTTAAACAGATGTATCAGTCATCTCTCCCCAGGGTGCCTTGTGTACATTCTTGGTACCATTTTTCAAGAGTGTCTTTTCTCTTTTAGAACACCTGGACCCAATTTTTTTCTCAGAAATTCTTTTATTTCCCTTTTTTATTAGTTCATGTTTGTAGTACATTATGCTTACATTCCTTGGGGGAAATTGGTACATGTACATAATACATCTCAATTCCTTTTTTTCATCTCCTTTCCCTTCCCTCTCACTCCATGCAACTCTTGATCCCCTTTCTTTTCTTCATTAGTACGTATTTGCATAATGTTTACATTCTTTGTGTGGAGTTGGTACATACATAACTCATTTTAATTCCTTTTTTTACACTCACTTTTCCTCCCCTCCCTCTGCTCTCTATCTCTTGATCTCCTTCCTCTTTGAGACAGATCTATCTCTTTAATTCCTATTATCTTTTATTTTATTCTTATTTTACTTTAGGTTTCTCATATAACAGACACCATGTGATATTTAAGCTTGTCTGATTTATTCCATTTAACATTATGGTCTCAAGGTGCATCCATTTTCTAACAAATGACTCAAATACAGTATACCTTTATTTATGGCAAAGTAGTACTCCACTGTGTATAAATACCACATTTTCTTTATCTGGTCATCTGTTGATGAACATATAGGCTGCTTTCAAGATTTATCTGTTATGAATTGTGCTGCTATGAACATGGATATACATGTATCACTGTAATATGACGTACTTAACTCTTTGGGGAAGATACCCAGAAAAGGAACAGCTGGGTCAAATGCAATGTGTAATTTTAGTTTTTCTGAGGAAACTCCACACTGATTTTCAAAGTGGTTGTGCTAGTTTACATTTCACCAACAAAGGGTTCCTTTTTCTTGTGGCCTCACCAGCATTTATTATTATTTGATTTCTTTATGATGGCCATTCTTTCTGGGCTAAGATGGAATTTCAGTGCTGTTTTAATTTTCATTTGTCTAATGGGCAGCAATGGTCGAGCATTTCTTCATGTATTTACTGCCCATTTGTACTTCTGTAAAATGTCTGTTCATTTCACCTGCCTATTTTTTGATTGGTAGACCCAATTTTTTAAAAATGTAAAACGGAGTTAAACTGGATCATCAATTCCAGCTCAAAAATGTTATGATTTTAGCAGAAACTAATGCATCTGATAATTTATAAAAAACAAAATGGGTTATTTAAAAAATACTGTTAACGTCCTTTAGAAAAGTGTCAATTAAATTATGATACCTGGAGAAAGTTAGCAAACAAAGTTAATCTATCTGAGCCGGAACTCATTACTTTATTGTTCAAATGTAGGTAGTTAACACCAGGATAATGATATATCTAGCCTTAAACCAAGGCCTGAAACCAGGCAGTCATCTTTGACTTCTTTCTCTTTCACTTCTCACTTATTAAAACACCATGAATCTCCATTAATTTTATTTTCCTTCTATCTTTTCCAGTTGACATCTCATATTCCCTGCCCAGCCATAGCTGTCCTCCTCATGTTCCTCACATCTCACTCATGCTATTAAAACTGTCTCCCAGAAGCGAGTGGCCGTGACAGTGCCTGTAATCGTAGCACTGAGGAGGCAGAGACAGGAGGATCTTGAGTGCAAAGTCAGCCTGGGCAACTTAGTGAAACCCTGTCTCAAACAACAACAGCAAAAGTAAAAAACTGTCTCCCTAACTCTTGGCTCATATGCCTAAACCATTCTTCACGCTAACTGATTTTCTTCTGAACATGATCATGCCATCCTTTCTGCTCAAAATCTCTTTAAGACCCCATCCAGATGGTCTAACAGCCAAATGCCTCTGCAGGGCCTCGATATCTGTTCTCAACGTCTGCAGTCTCCTCTCTTGCTGTTTTCACCACTTGGTCCTCACACACCTACACCACACTGCTCGGGCTCCCTCAATCTCTCACAACTCCAGCGCCTTTGCCCACCTTCTGCCATTCAAAGATATCCTTTCCTCATTGCCTAACTAGCCAACACTGTTCACTTTTCTGTTCTCCACTAACGCGGTAAGAGAGGCAAACTGCACCTGCGAAACCCTTCATTTCTTCCCAAGCCACCTTCAATGTCATTTGCCTTATGTGTTTGTGACTTTTTGTGAAAACCGTCTCTAAATGATTACACAACACTGTAACTGTGCACCTGCCACCTTCCGAAGATTGTGAGCGCTTAGGGGGCAGAAATAGCCTTTTTACTCTCAGCTCCGCTACCCTAGAACCTCACAGTTTTCCTGGCATTCTTTTCGACAATGGTAGAAGCTAAAGAACAACAACTTTGATGAAAAAATAGAATGCGCGAAAGAATTGTCGGGGGCGGGGAGAGGGAAATCTCGCGAGACATAGGTCTCGCGCTCCGTGAGTTCGAGCTGCTGACCGTTATTTAGCCGTTAACCTCCCGCGTGCCTCGCACTTGGTCGTGCCTCGCGGGGTCTCGCGGGGCCGAGTGTCTTCCCGGCTTTTCGGAGGTTCTGAGGTGGAAGGTCGCGGTTCTTTCCTCTGCCCTGATAGACAGCAGTTCACGTGGGCACCAAGCCCACGGTATCCACCAGCGAATTCGTCAAAAATAAGGGGTTAGGGCGGGTGTCCCGAGTTCCTTTCCCGAGGTTGGAGCCCAGAGCTGGGGCGACCTTGTGACGCCGAGCTCCCGCCGCCATCATTTTGGCGGCGGTGGTCCGGGAACAGACGAGGGTTCCTGAGGGCGACGGGCGGCGCTCCGCTGGGGCTGGCGCAGCGCGGGCTTTTTGAGACCGGCTTCGTTTTTCGCGGGTCTCGGGAGGCGGTGGGAAGCGGGGACGTCGCGCGTGTGGCCGCCGCGCGGGGGCGACGCCGCGGGGTTGCGCGCCGCTCGGGCCGCCCCGCCGGCTTGGTGTGACCGCGCGGGGCGCAGGCTGCGCCTTCTGCCCGAGAAGTAACAGGAGTCGCTCTCCTCCTCTCCGCGGCCATAGAGCGTTCCCAGCCGGGGGAGGAAATGGACCCGCAGAAGCCGTTCACGCTGTTCCTGCCGCCGAGGTTAAGCAGCAGTCAGGTGTCCGCGGTGAAGCCGCAGAGCTCGGGCGGAGATTCGAACTTTGAGGTAAATTTGCTCAAGAATCTTGGTTTGACTGTTCTTGGCTTTAGGTGTATAAGGCAAAGGTGCTTTCACTGGTAATATTTTGTAGTTATTTCTTCTTGGTAAATATGGTTTGAATTTTGAATAGCATCTTTTTGAATGAATAATAAAGCATTATTGCGGCTCCATTTATTTAAAGAAAGAATCATTGCTGCTGTAGAACTCTGCTGACACAGTAGGACATGCTCATTTAAATCCGCCCTCTTTCCTTAAATGATTCGAGGCAACTTCTAAGACTTATACGATGAAATAGTAAAATTTAAATTAGGAAAATTTACAAGGAAAATTGGGATTATTTGGACAAATGCCGACACATGGGTAGTAATTAGCGTTGTGACAGAGTGGACAAGAAAGATAAAACTGGAAATTCATTTTTACAGTAGAGGTTCTCATTGGAACGGAGGAATTATACCAAGTTTCTCAGGTGGAACAAAGCATTTGCCACTAAATTATTTTACAGATTTCTCATGTGGTACTTTATATTGAAGGTGGAAAGATACAATTAATTTCAATTTTATACGCTATACAAAGCCTCTTATGGTTACTAAAGCCAGAAGTGTATTATTTTAGTGCAATTCAATGACGACAATTGTCAGTTCTTTTAAAAGACCATAATGAAATTGAAGAAAAGTAGTATTCTATACTACCGATTAAAATTACTATTCTTGAAACCTACAAAGCTTGTGTTAAGTGATTTTTAGCTTTCATTTACCAGTGAAAATACCTGATTAAAATTTTTGCTTTGTTTACATTGTAGAAGTAGTGGATATTTTAAACACACTGTGTACATTAAAGAATGTATGTACACATAGGGGTTGGGGATTTAGCTCAAGTGGTAGAGCACCTGCCTAGCAAGCCCAAGGCCCTGAGTTCTATCACAAGCACCTCCCCAACAAAAGCAAAACAAACCCAAAGAATTTATAATTACATTTATTGCTTTAGGCAGATATATATTGCATATTTGTGTATTACACTTCTAGATATCAAAGTGGTGTGCAACAGTATATTTAAGAACTTCTTTATATTTCTAGAATTTCAACAGATGTAATGAAGAGGATTTTGATTTTCCATTTGCAACGACTAATCTCTCCCCAAATGGGGAAAACCTTGATTCAGGTAGGGTCCTAGAAAAGTAATATATTGGTTTACATAGAATCATTTTATTAAAAACATTACCAGTTATTGAAATTCTAAATATTGTATTGATATCCTTGACGTTAAAGCTATCTATAATTATTAACATAAAAAATAAGGTGCTGGCATATTTGATACCATTTATCTCTTATCTTGCAGATCCTGATTTACAAAAAGTTAACTGTTTGCCCATACTTGAGCAGGTCAGTTAAGCAGAGTATATGAGTATAATCCTTTTAGGTACTGATTGCTTATTTGAAGAAGAAAAAAACTCTTTAGTTATTGAATTACTAGTCTTGTGTATTTAATTGCTAATCTGAGAACTCTCAGAAATATTTTTTAATAGAAAACATTCATTTTCTTTTAGGTTGATAATTCTGGCAGTTGCCACTATCAGGAAGGACTTGAAGACTCCAATGTTGAGGTCAGATTTCCCATTTGTATTACATTTTGTGTAATTGGAGTATGATTTATTATTTGTATATATTTTCTTTTAAAGCTTCAGGAGGATTAATGCTTAATATTTTCAAATACATTCTTTTCAAACTTTCTGTTTTATTTTTCTTTTAAAGTCACTGAAATACTAGGCCTGTGTATTTTCCTGAGTTATAAAAGCACCCAGTTCTTTAAGGACAGTTTAATTTTAAATCATGTAGAAGAGGGCATGGATATGCTATATGAAAAGGCTGAGAATCAGGCCAGTACTTTGCAAAATAATCTTTGAATTAATAGATGAAATCGATCATTTGGCAGATTTGTTGTGTAAGGCATTTGTAGGATGTGCTGTACTTTTGATGTTAGTTATAAAATCATTCATAGGAGGTAGATGTATTAATGTCTTTTAAATGAAGGAAAATTCTATGGCCTGATAAAGTGCTATATGTTTATTGGTGTGATTATTGTGTCATAGAATTTGAAAATAAGGAAGGTGTTCATATATTTTGATAACAAAAAGCTGTCAGCAAGCAGAAATCAGTGTTTCATTTTTTAAAAAAAGGCCTCAGAGGTGCAGCTCAGTAGAGGAGCACTTGCCTAGCATGCAGGAGGAGATCCTGGGTTTGAGCACCATAAAACACCATAAAAACAAAAAATTCCCCTGGCCTTTACAGTATAATGTAAATAAAAAGGAAGGAAACCTAAACAGAACCTCAAGCTCAATGAAAGTTGTGTCTTGTATTCACTATTACTTTTGTCATTTTTAGAATTTCAGATTCTTGAGTTAATCTTCAGACTTTCTGTAATTAAAATGTTTCAAGACTGTTGTTAAAATTTACACATTTTTTGGTAGAGCAATTTGTTTTACTTTTTATCCAGCCAGATTCTCTAAGATGTTTCTAATATAATTAAGTGCATTCAGTCATTTGATCTTGTTCAGCAAAGTGTAATTTAAGTGACCAGTAACTTTAGTGAAGTGGCTAATATTGCTTTAGAACATAAATTGAGGAGGTGGTTGTTTATCATTAGTATGTGTAGATATTTATTGGGAAGGCATAGTTTGGTTATAATTTTGGATAATATTTGTAAGCATGTTTTAACAGAATGCAGAGCAAATGAGAAGAATGTACTTAAAACTGTATAGGGAAGCTGAAAAGATTAAAAAGTGGAAAGTGATTGTAGATTGTGAACTGAAGCAGAAAGAAAATAAGTTGCAAGAAAATAGAAAGATAATTGAAGCACAACGAAGAGCCATTCAGGAGCTGCAGGTATAATGAAATTTTGACTTATAGTAAATAGAGTATTATTTCAAAGTAAATTGGGTTAATTTGTTTTTATAATGGAGATTTTTGAGGTAAAGTACTTTTTGAAGTTTCATTGATACTAGTTGCACTTTAACTTTAGTGATGAGTACAGAAGACAATATACACAAAATTTAATGCAAAATGATTAGGGAAAAATATTTAGATAAGGACTGATTTAATGATGCTAATTTATTGAAGAGGTAAATTATTGTTAATTTCTGCTATTTGATATAAATTGCTTTCATTGTATTAGAATATGTTTATATATAAGACTTTAAATTTGAAACTGTTTAGTTTTGATTTATAGCATAAAGAAAAATGTCGAGAAAATGCCGGCAGATAAAACTGCTTCAAAAGATTAGAGAAAATAATATTGCATTAAGAATTGTTGAATGCTTTTTGGCTATCATTCAGGAAACTTTATTCTAGATTGCTGAAAGTGAGACCTCTGTTCTTATGGGAAATCCATAAGCTGTGAAAAAAAATTCTTTTTGTGTGGAAAGAAAATTCTTACAAACTTCTGTACCATGTTAGTCAAGAAATGCTTAATGATTTTACTTGTACTTATTTACTAAGCAAAATGTGATGAACTGTTCTTCTGTTTCATAAATTAGTTTGAAAATGAAAGAGTAAGTTTGAAATTAGACGAAGAAATTCAAGGAAATAGAGATTTAATAAGAGAGTAAGTAATAATTTAATGAATTTGTTCTTTTGAAATTTATTAAAATAGTTTTCAAAAATTTATTGAGTACTTTCTATGTGTTGGAGTATTGTAAGTAGAATTCTAAGTGAGGGCTATGGAAATAAAGAAGGACATAACCCATTTTGCATTCTTGCATTTGGGAAACGGGTCACTGTCAGTAACTTCTTACATTTTAAAATGTCAGTTATCAGAAAGAATCTTTATTTGGTGTCAAGAAAGATGCCTACTAACTCTGTATCTACAACCGCTAGTGAATATTGCCTGCCTTTCTGTTTGACTATTGCCATAGATACAACATTTGCAAAGTAGAGCTCAGTTTAGTTCCAAACTGAATCTCACTGCCAGTGTAATGATTTATTTCTACAGAAAAATCGTAAGTTGGCAAATGACGTCTAATTGTTCTGTGTTAGTAACTTTGACAAGGCAACTGAAGGCCTTATGATTCATGTAATGCAAACTTAGAAGGTTACCTTATTTTTGTTTTGAAGGTCAGACATCTAAAACATTTTTGGAGTATTTAGTAAATGAAAAGCCTAAGCTGTCTTTTTTTTTTTTACTTTTTTTTAAAACAAGGTCTTGGTATATAGTTCAGACTGGCCTTGAACTCACTGCGATCCTCTTGCCTCAGTCTCCCGAGTCCTGGGATTACAGGCATGTGCCACCACGCCTGGCTATAACCCATTTTATTATTTGTGCATTATAACCTGTTTTCTATTATTTATTTTTTTCCCTTGGCTTTTTTGAGACAGGGTCTTGCTATGTAGTTTAGGCTACCTTTGAGCCTAGGCCGGCCTCGAACTTATGGCAATCTTCCTGCTTCTTCCTCCTGAGTGCTGGAATTGCAAGCATGTGCCACCACACCTGACAGTCTTCTGTTTTTTCTTGAAAGGTTATTGATAGCAGTTTGGGTTTAAATTTGTTAAGGAGGTGTCACTTTAAAGGGAGGCAGTTGCTAAATTATTTTTGCAAATAGTATTTACAGTCAGTGTCCCGTTTCTTCTAGTCATTTGTGATACATGATAGATTAAAAAATTTTAAAAATACTATATATATTTTAAACCTTTTTTAAAAGTTAAAAAATTGTAACAATATACTTCATAACTTTTGTATGTGATTTTGCTTTCAGATTACACTTAGGCAAATGCTTTTTTTGTTTCAGGAGTAATGCTACAAGACATTTATGTAATGTACTTGGAGAAACCTGTACTAAATCTGCAGAAAAGACAAAGAAATGTAAATATCTTTCTTGTTTTATGTAATTTTATCAATTTATTATTTAATAGCAGAGGCACAAAAGACAAATACTGTCTTTTCATTATTTAGAATTAATTTTGATTTTAACAAGATTTATATGCCTCAGACAATTTCTTTGTATAAGTAGTAACTATATTCTGAGTTTCTTGAGTTTTGAGTTTTCAGAAAGCTTTTTAAAAAGGTAATGCATTTTTTAAAAAAGGCTACAAAGAAGCCAAAAAAGGCAGTGTATTTCAAGAAGTATGGCATTTATGACTAATCCTTGTTGAATTAAAGTATAATTTTCACACTAACCTTCTCTTCTGTGGGGAATAACCAGGAAATTGAATCAAGAATAAGATATGCAGCCATATCGATAACAAAATATGATGGTGGGATATGCTGAAAGCATAGTACAGTCACATACTATTTGATGATGTTTGGATCAACAATGGACTGCATATATGATGTTGGTCTCCTAACATGGTGATGGTGGCTATAGATGTAGCTTAAGACTACAATGCTTGTCTAGAATGCACTAGTCCCTAGGTTCTATTTCTAGTACACGTGCACGCGTGTGTGTGCGCATGTGCATACATGTACACACACACACACACAAACCGATTATAACAGTGCTGAAAAATTTGTCTCATCTAATGACGTAGCCTTTGTAATCTCATAGCACAATGCATACTCATGTATTTGTAGTAATGTTGGTGTAAACTAACCTGCACTGCCAGTTGTGTGAAAGTGTGGCACATACAATTATGTTCAGTACATAATACTTGATGATGATAACAAACAACTATGTTACTGCTTTATGTATTTATTATGCTGTACTTCTAATCATTATGTGAGTATACGCTTTCCTTTTTAAAATTTTGTTTTATTTTTTATTTTTTACCAAGAACATGTATTGGTACATTGTAGATGGACATAATGATCTCATTCATCATAGTTAGTTTGTACCTGTGCATAATATATCTTGGTTCCCCCTCCTTCCCCACCCCTCCCTTTGAGTACCCCTCCCCTCCTTATTTACAGTAGCTTTATTTACACTTTCTCATTTTTTTCTTTCCTTTTTCCCTTCCTTACTTTCCCCCTCTTCCCTCTCTAGTTCTCTTCCCTTTTGAATATTATTATCTTTTTTTTTTCACAATGTCTATTATACCTTTTTGTCCTTATTTACACTTATGGTTTCTCATATCAGAGAAACAATTTGATATGTACTCATTTGTCTGATTTATTTCACGTAAGAGTATGTTCTCGAAATGCATCCATTTACCTACAAATGACTCTAGTTTATTCTTTTTTATGGGAGAGTAGTACTCTATTGTATTAAAAAACCACATTTTTAGTCATTCAGTAGTTGCTGGGCATTTGGATTGTTTGCAAGACTTAGCTATTACAAATTGTGTGGCTCTAAACATGGTTGTGCATATATTGCTGTGGTATGATGTTTTTCATTTTTCTAGGAAGATACCCAGAAGAGGTATAGCTGGGTCAAATGGAATCTCTAGTTGAGTATACTCTTTCTACATATAAAAAAGAGTTAGCTGTAAAACTGCCTCAGGCAAGTGTTTCAGGAGGGATTCTAGAAAAAGACATTGTTATCATAGGAGATGAGAGCTCCATGTATGTTACTGCCCCTAAACATCTTCAGGAGGATAAGATGTGGAGGTGGAAGACAGTGGTATTTACCATCTTGATCCTGTATAGGCCTATACAAATATGTGTGTTTGTATCTTAGTTTTTAACAAAAAAGTTAAAAAAGTTAATTTTTGTACAGTTATGCAGTTTGGTTTTGTTTTAAGCTAAGTGTTATTGTAAGAGTCCAAAATTAAGAATATTAGAAAGTTTATAAATATAGTATGCTAAGATTAATTTATTGTTGAAGAAGGAATGTTCTTATAAATTTAATGTAGCCTAAGTGTACAGTCTTTATAAAGACTGCAGTAGTGTAATGTCTTAGGCCTTTACATTCACTTACCACTCACTCACTGACTCACTGACTTACCCAGCAACTTCCAGTCCTTTAAGCTGCATTCATGGTAAGGACCCTAGTAGCTATATCACTTTTTATCTTTTGTACTGTATTTCCAATCTACCTTTTCTACGTTTAGATACATACACACTTACCATTGTATTACCATTGCTTATAGTACTCAGTACAGAGATGTGCCAAACAGGTTTGTAGTCCAGGAGCAATAGTTCATGTAGTGTAGGTGGGTAGTAGGTTATACCACCTAGGTTTGTGTACGTACACTGTATATTGCTTGCACAGTGATGCAGTTCTCAGCGTGATCCCTGTCTTTAAGTGATGCACGACTGTACTTAACAATGGTTAAATGTTTATTTTCAAACTAACTAGGATTCTCAAATTTCTCTTAATATTATGATAAGGTTGTGATGTGTGTACAAAAGAGTGTTTTTATTTTATAGATGCTTTGATTTTTTTTTTTTGGTGGTGCTGGGGAATCGAACTCAGGCCCTTGTGCTTGCAAGGCAAGCACTCTAATCACTGAGCTAAATCCCCAGCCCTGATGCTTTTATTTTTAATTGTAGAGTAGGAATTTTTTTTCATTTTGGTAAGAAAAATAACTGAATATAAAGAAATAATAGCCTTTCTGTGTCACTAATTTGATATAAGCTCTGCTTTCTTCCTGCCAAGGACCCACTGGGAAATTCTACATGTTTTTTAGGATATACTTTGTTTTTTAGCTAAACGTCTTAATTTGTATGGGATGATTTACTGCTTAACAGCTTCGGTTTAAGAATTGGACTACTTGGGAGGCTGAGGCAGGAGAATCACCGCAAGTTTGAGGTCAGCCTGGGCTATATAATGGATTCAAGGCCAGCTTCAACTATATAATGAGATCCTGCCTCAAAAAACCTTAAAAAAAAGACAGTTTGTGTTCAAATTTAGGCTTTTATTTAGTTTGACTAACTGAATTATGTAATCTCTCTGTCATCATTTATTTACTTGTTTTTTGACACAGAGTCTCACTATCTAGTTTAGGCTGGTCTTGGACTCACTGTGTAGTCCAAGCTGGCCTTTAATGCACAGCGATCCCTGTGCCTCAGCCTCCCAAGTGCCAGGATTACAGGTACATACTACAACATCAGGGTGTCATTGTTTATTAATTAAAATACCTCTTAATATTGTTTTGAGAATAAATTAGTTAATATTAAATGCTTAGAACAGCTCAAAGTGTTCAATAAATGCTAGTCATTTACTTATTAGTAATATTTTTTGTAATACTGGGGATGGAACCCAGAGGGTACTCTACCACTGAGCTATACCTCCATCTTTCTTTTTTTTTGGATGCTGGGGATTGAACCTCAGGCCCTTGTGCTTGATAGCAAGTGCTCTACCACTTGAGCTAAATCCCCAACCCCAGCTCCAGTCATTTTAATTTTAGGTAAGTTCTGTTAATTTATATACACTAGCCTAGAACTTGCCATTCTCTTGCCTCAGCCCCCTCAATACTTAGGATTATAGGCATTTACCATCATACCCAGGTTAGCAACTTTTATTATTATTGTTATTTCTATTGGTAGGTCCTTTATTCTTGGTCCCTATTTACAGTATTTTGCTTTTTGGAATTATATAAACCTTCCAGAATGTACTACCCCAGTACCAGCTTTGCTACTACACCCTGTTGTCCCATTATAAGAACATAGATGGTGAAAAGCAAATGATCGGGGGTAGAGGATTGTAAATTGACTGTCTTGCAGAAAGTAAACTGTGCCAGGGAGATGGGTTGCTCATTCTTTCCTCTATTTTGTACTTAGCTCTCTTAAGTTTTGTGATCAGTTGAAGGGAGAGGTTTGAAGAATCTTTAGCCATTGTTTTTAAGTGAACTCTTAAATTTTATGTCTTGATGTGACATATAGATAATTAAAAAAAATCTTAATTTGCCTTATTAGTGTAAGCATCATCCAGATTCTTTCCTTAAGTTGTTGACCAGTGTTTTTGTTGTGATTTATTTCCTTCCTTCCTTCCTTCCTTCCTTCGTTCTCTCACTCATGCATTCACTTTTTTTGAGTGCCTGTTATGTGTAATGAAATATTCCAGATGCTAAGGATAAATAACAATGAAGAGTTTCTACTCTTGCAGAGTATGTATTCTAGTAGGAGGGACTTAGACCATAAGTGAATAAAGAAAATGTTAGGTGGTGATAACTACTTAAGGGGAACATATTTTGGGATAATGCAGGAAGTTTTTTTTTTTGGTGATAAGTGACATTTGTGTAGAGACCTGAATAAAGTAAGGAAATGAAACATGTAGCTATATTAGGAAAGAAGATTTCAGGCAGAGGAAACAGTGCAAACTGAGCACTTATTTAGTATTTTTAAGCCACAATAAGGAGGCTATTCTGTATCTTCTGTATTTATAATTCTCTACATGGTTTTCATCTTTTTGTCTTCCTGTGCTCCATTCAGAGTAATTTCTTTTAACCTTTCTTTTAGCTCAATAATTCTCTATGTAGCTAATTTCTGTCTGTCCTAATATTCATCAGTTGATTCTTTAATTTCTATACTATATTTTCTGGATGAGTATTAGCTAGTTGTTTAAAATTCTGTAGTAGTGTTACCTAGAGTTCTTTGCTTAAATGTTTAAGCTCTCTACACACTTGTATTTTAATTTATGTCCAATAATTTGTGTCAGGATCCATTTCTGTGGTCTAGTTGTTCCATAGATTCTAGCTTTATTGCATATTTAATGATGCATTTTATCTTTTATTATTTGCTAGATAATACTTTGATTCAGCATAGTTCATTTTCCTACTTTTTTGAGTGAAGAATAATTTTGGATTATATCCTGGACATATCAAATATTATCTTGTGAGATTCTGGGTCCTATTAAAATCCATGTGGAGAATGTTTTTTAGCGGAGAGTCAACTTAGTTAGGTCTTGCTTTTGTGTGTGGAGTTCAGTGTCAGTTTAATTTTGAAAGGCTTTGTCATGCTGTACTGGGCCTGTTCCATGTGTCTCCTCTTAAGTGTAGTTCTGGGATTTGGTGAGGGATTATCTGGAGTTGAGTTTTCAAAGCCTTTACTGTGCCACTTTCTGTGTGTCCTGAAAATATGCGTCCTCCCTTTTCCCCATGAGACTTGTGGGGAATGCAGAAATTACACAGAATAAGGAAATCCTCTTTTCCAGCTTTCTCCAGGTTGGCCGCTCCCTCATTCTTTGCCTCACAGGGCCCCCTTTCTTCAACCTCTGGCCTGATTTGTTCTTTTTGCTCTGGACAGCTTTGGCTGTTGAGGGATTTTTGTGGTTCCATTTTAGGACTTTTTTTCCCCGTCTTTGTGAAGAATGCTGTTGTTATTTTGGGGATTACATTGAATCTATAAATCACATTGGATAATATTATGGTTTATATTTGGATGTCCCCCCAAAGCCTCATGCACTCCTAGGTGGGGCTTTGCAGAGGGGATTGGGTCATGGGGGTGTGATACTTATCAGTGGATTAGTCCACTGATGTGTTATAGCTAAATGTGATTTGGGAGGTGAAGCTTTGTTGGAGGAGGTGGGTTACTGGAGGCATAGACTGGGTCTATCTCTTTCTTATCCTCCCTTGATCTCTCTCTACTTCCTCACTGCCATGCCATAAGCAAGCCCCTTCTGCCGTGTCACCCTTCCTTAGAACCAGCCAATTAGGGACTAACACCTCTACAAACTGTGAACCAAAATAACTCTTTCCTCCTTTAAATTGTGAGTGTTGGATATTGTGTCCCAGTAATGAGAGAGTAGCTAAAGACATATAGTATGGATATTTTAACAGTATTAATTCTTCCAATGAGTATAGGATGTCTTTCCAATTTTTATATCCTCTTCACTTTCTTTCACCAGTGTTTTATAATTTTAAAGTTAGGGATCTTTCACTTTCTTGGTTACATTTATAACTAGGTATTTTATTTTCATAGCCATTGTGAATGGAAATGCTTTTGTCTTTTCTGGCAAGAAATGTTCTGTAAATGTCTGTTAAATTTATTTGGTCTGTAGTACAGTGTGATTCTAGTGTTTCTTGATTTTTTTTTGGATACTCTTGTCCATTGATAAATCTGGTGTTGAAGTCCTGTTGTTATTTTTGTTATTATTTTTGTGGTGCTAAGGTTTGAACCCAGGGTGAATTTTTCTTTCCCTTTAGATCATTGCTGCTGTGTAAGAAAGAGATTGTCCTTTGTATGCTACACCTTTGTTGTAACTGCTCATCAGGTTCAGGAGTTGTTTCATTGATTCTTTCAGATTTTCTAAATAGGAAATTATACTGTGTGTACAAAGACGGTTTTATTTCTTTCTTCTCAGTCTGTATCCCTATTCTTTGCTGGTATTACTTTGTTAACTAGTACTTTTAGTAAATATTGAAAAGCAGTGATGAGAGGGAACATCCTTTTGTCCTGATTTTAGTGGGAAAACTTCTAGTTTCTTACTATTAAGTATGATGTTAGCTGTAGGTTTTTTTTTAAATAGATATGCTTTGTCAAGTTGAAGAAGTTGGCCTCTGTTCCTTCTTAACTGTGAGATTTTTTCTTCCTTTTTTTTTTTTTAAAAATCATACATAGATACTGTTTTTTTCCCTGCATCTATTGGTATGACCATGTAACTTTTCTCTTTTAACTTTTGATGTGATAAATTGTAATGATCTAAAATACCGAACCAGCTTTGAATACCTGGGATAAATCTTAATTTGGTCGTGATGTATACTTCATTTCTTGGTTGTTTTTTTTTTTTTTTCTTCCCAGTCCTGGGGATTGAATCCCAGGTAGTACTGAGATGATCCTCAACCCTTTTAAAATTTTATTTTGCCTTTTGTGTGTAATCCTCCTGTGCCCGCTAAAGTAGTTGGAATTATAGGTATGTGCCACTGCACCTTGTTCTTTTTTTAATTTATTTATTTATTTATTTATTTTTACCTTGTTCTTTTTATACATTGTTCAGTTGATTTGTTAATATTTTGCTGATGATTTTTGCATCTAATTTTCTTTCCTTGTAATATCTCTGTCTGGTTTTGTTATTAGAGTAGTGCTGCATTACAGGGTAAGTTAGGATATATTTTCTTTACTTCCATTTTATGAAAGAGGTTATTGAGAATTGGCATAATTTCTTCTCCAAACATTGGTAGAATCTAACAGTGAGCCCATCAAGCTTTGTGCTTTTTGTTTCTGTTTTTTTTTGCTGCTGGGGATCGGACTGAGGGCCTTGTGCTTGCGAGGCAAGCATTTTAACCACGGAGCTAAATCCCCAGCCCTGTGCTTTTTGTTTTGGAGTGAAATTGATTGTTAAGTTTATTTAACAGATTTAGACATATATGTGTTTATGTACATGTATATGTATGTATTTATATGGTTTCTTTTGGCAGTTGTATCTTTTGATGATTAGTTAATTTTGTCTGTATTATTAAATCCCTAAATAGAGAGTTGTTCATAATATTTTATTATTGTTTGTCTTAATTTTCTTGTTGTTGAGTCAAAATATCCGACACCCCAAGTTAAAAGAGGAAAGGTTTATTTAGCTCAGTTTGTAGAGGTTTCAGTCCATTATTGGCTGGCTGCAAGGCGGGGTGGCATGGCAGACAGGCATTGCAGAGGAGAAACAGTTCATGGTGGGCAGATGGTAGCAAAGCAGGCAAGGGCATGTGGCACTCCCACCCTTAATCCTAGTGCCCTTAGTCCTAGTATCACACCCTTCCTTCCAGCAAAACTATGCCACACCAATCAGTAGATTAATTTAGTAATCACACTGTCTAGATCTAGCCACCTTTGAAAAAGCCCCACCTATAATTGCAAGAGGCCTTGGGGGGACATCTGGACACAAGTCATAACATCGTTTTTTTTTTTTGTTTGTTTGTTTGTTTTTTTTCCCCCTGAGGCAGGGTCTCGATAAGTAGTCTAGGCTGGCTTTGAACTTGTGGTGATCCACCTGCCTCAGCCTCCTGAGTGCTGCGATTATAGGCCTGTGCCCCCATGCCTGGCTATTGTCATTTTAATGTCCAAGGAATTTGCAGTCATGATCTCCTCTTTCATTTCTGTATTAATATTTTGAGTTTTCTTTTTCTCAGTGTGGCCAGGGGTTTACTGATTTTACTGATTTTTTAAAAAAAAACTAGCTTCTGATCTCACTGATTTTGTGTTTTGATCTCTTTTTGAATTTCATTGACTTTTTTGGCTTTGTTTCTATTTTTTTTTTGTGCTTACATTAGATTTAATTTATTATTTTTCTAGTTTCCTAAGGTTGAAACTTTAAAAATTGACTTTAGGTCTTTATTCTTTTCAAATGTATGCATTTAGTACTATAAATTTTACTCTGTTTTTGTTGTGTTTCACACTTTCTTTTTTTTTTTTGAGAAGGTATGTAGTTTAGCCTGGCCTAGAACTCACTGTAGCCCAGGATGGCCTCAGACTCATGGTGATCAGCTGCCTCAGTCTCCTGAGTGCTGGGATTGTAATCTGTAGGCACGTGCCATCATGCTTGGCTTTATTTCTTTTTTTTTTTTTTTTTTTTTTTTTTTTTTTTTTTTTTTTTTTTTTTTTTTTTTTTTTTTTTTTTTTTTTTTTTTTTTTTTTTTTTTTTGGTCCTAGGATCAAGCCCAGGGAACACTGAGCTACATTCCCATTCCTTTAAAAAATTTTTATTTTGAAACAGTGTCTCACTAAATTTACCAGGGTGGCCTCTGTCTTGTGATCCTCTTCCCTAAGCCTCCTGAGTAGCTGGAATTGTAAGCATGTACTGTGTCACATTTTTTTTTTTTTTTTTTTGGTGCTAGGGATCGAGATCAGGGCCTTGTGCAGCATTCTAACCACTGAGCTAAATCCCCAGGCCCTGTGTTACATAAATTTTGATAGGTTGCATTTTCATTTAATTCAGTATACTTAGTTCATTCATTTCAAAATATTTTTAAATTTCTCCTGAAACTTCTTCCTTGATGTATCTGTTACTTAGAAGTATGTTGATTAATCTCCCAAGTTATTTTGTGATTTTTCTAGATAGCCTTCTTCTAGTTTAATTACATTGTGACCTGAGAGGTGACAATGTATGATTTCTTTTGTACTATTATATCTGGTCCAGTTGTGGTTTTAATTGAGCATTTCACGTGACTTCATTTTCTCTCCTTTCTTAATGTAACAGATAGCTTTTAAAACTTTTTTTCAATTTTTAATTACTACTTATTTGTAATACATACTTTTTATAGTGGTATCCCTAGAGTTTGCTAATATATATGTTTATAATTAACCCAAGCCCACTTTCAAAGTAATACTGTCTGCCTCAATGGTTAGTTTGAGGACTTTATAATAATCAAATATCTTAAATTTTTCCTTCCATCTTTTGTATCAATGCTGGCAATAATTTATATACATATAAGCATGTATATCTATAAGCACACATAATTGAATACATTTTTGCTGTTTTTTTTCATTTTTGCTGTTATTTTAACAAACATGTTAGATCAATTAATAATATAAACAAGTTTTTAGATGTTACCTTCACTTATTCCTTTTCTGATGCTTTCTCTTTATATAGATCTGAGTTTTGTACCTATGTCATTTTCTTTCTCTCTGAAGAACTTTAACATTTCTTGGAAAACAGTCTATGGGCAACAAATTCTCTTAATTTTTGTTTATCAGAGAAAATATTCTCCACTGTTGAAGGATAATTTTGCAAGGTGCTGAATGCTGAGTTTTTGTTTTTGTTTTTACTTTCAATTGTATATTTTACTTCACTCTTACGTGATTTCTAAGGAAAAGTCAGTTATAATTCTTATCTTTGTCTCTCTATAAGTAGTGTACTGTATTAATTTTCCCTCTGGCTTCTTTTTCTTTGGTTTTCTATAGTTTGAAAGTGATATATTTGGAAATAGTGTTTTTTCTTTTTGGTATTTATCTTGCTTAATGTTTTCTGAGTTTCTTAAACTGATGTTAATTTGGGAAAATCATGTCTTTATTGTTTGAAATATTGCTTATGTTCCTCTTTCTTTTCCTTCTGCTATTCCCATTTATGCATATGTTATACTTTTTGCACCTGTCTTGCAGTTCATGAATATTTTGCTCCATTTATTTTTCTTTTTTATCTTTGCTTTTCATTCTGGATGTTTTGACGTCCGAGATCAGAAATTCTTTCCATAGCTGTGTCTAGTCTATTGCTAAGTCCTTCATATATGTTTCTGTGTTTTTGGTCTATAAATTCTTTCTTAGAATTTCTGACCTGACACTACACTTACTAGATTTACATCCCCTGCCCACTCTCTCTGTCTCTCTCTCTCGCTCTCCTGCCTTTCTGTTATTACATATCTATATTATTCACTAGAGAGGTGATTTAATGATAACAAACAGCCTGCTGCAACATGTGTAAATATTTGTAAAATAATCATAGTTGTTTTTTTAATTCCTCATCTAATAATTCCAACATCTTTGTCCTACTTGATTCTTGTTTTGATGTTTCCTCTGTATTGTCAAACTGTAATTTTGCCTTTTATTGTGGCTTGTAACTTTTCTTTGTAGCTGGATGTGACATACTGAGTAAAGGAGCTGCTGTAAATAAATTTTTGGCACTCTTGGTGGTAAGGTGTAGGTGGAGGTGAAGTGTTCTGTTGAACTATGATTAGATACCAGGTTTTTAGCAAACTGTTGCCTGTGAACTTTTTGGGTTTTTTTTGGTGCTAGGAATTGAACTGAGGGCCTTGTGCTTTTTAGGCAAGCACTGTACCACTGAGCTAAATCCGCAGCCCCAGCCTGTGAACGCTGAACTTCACACATACTTCTTAATCTACTCCTTTCCTTTCATCAAGATAGGATGACCAAAGTGGGCTGAAGTTTGTATTTCTTTTTTTTACTAAAGGAAGGCTAGAGGGGGATGGAATTGGATATTTTTCTTCCATGTGAAAGGGTAGAGCTGGCTAGATTTGGTTCTCTGTCTTCCTCCAGCTCAGCCTCTCATAGAAACCTAGCTGATTTTGCCCTGGTTAAACAATTTCTCCTAAGGAAAGACCCTGTTAAGAAGAACAGGACACACACACACACACACACACACACACCCCACACACACACACACACACACACACACACACACACACACACACACAAAGAAGAAGAAGAGCAGGACACATCAGGTGTATTTCAGAATGGTTTCTTTCCACCTCCCTTTGGCGTATGAGAGGATGTTCCTCTGACGGTTACAGTTTAATTCTGATAGAGGTTTAGGAGATAAAACTCCTGTGTCCCTGTGCCCCTGTGTGCCCCTGTGCCCCTGTGTGCCCCTGTGCCCCGGTTCCCCAGTAGTTTTTATCTCTCAGATTTGTCACACTTTTTATAGGTATTTGTTCATTACAGTTCAGTTGTTCTTATACTGGCTGTGATTCCCACAGTGTTTTCTGCTCCTGGGTTTCTACCCTCCTAAGTTGTGATTTGCTCTAATTTTGATGGTAGTAGTTTTCTCTGTGATCTTATTTCTCTTTTGGATCTAAGAAGATTTTTCAGTTTATTCAGCTTTTTACTTGTTAGAATGGAGTAGCAACTTTCCTGGACTAAAACTGCTTGCTCGCTTATTCTTTCTTTCCTTTTTTTGGGTGCTGGAAATTGAACTCAGGGCTCGCGCTTACTAGGCAAGTGCTCTACCACTGAGCTAAATCCCCAACCCCTTAATGCTATTTCAAAAGACTTAGATATACCAGTGCCCTTCATTAACACAGAAAATATTTTAATGTTTTTCTGAGATATTTTGAGTATTGTCTTGTTGTAATCATTCTTTTTTTTTAAAATTTCATTTTAAACAGATGAGTATGAACGGGAAGAAACCAGACAAGTTCACGTGGATTTACATAGTAACATTCAGGTAGGTATTAGTGAATATTTGAGTATTTTATTTTTTATTTTTTAATTTTTTTGTTTGTTGTTTTGAACATTTTAAACCAAGGAATTCCTAAGCAGAATAGACTGGTAGCTACAAAGATGTGGACAAGTGTTCTTGCTGAAAAGATCATTACTTTTTGTTGATATATGAATCAAATAAAATTCATAATTTTGTACTATGAGTACTAGTATTTTGCTATGTATTAACATCTTGCTTTACATGTCAGTAACTGCATTTGACTTAATTTGTCAAATATTTACTATGTTAGAGACCAGCACATTGTGACTTAATAATAATAGTTTCTATTATAGTATTTTATATTAATCAGAAAACATATAAACTATTAATCTGTCTCCTGCTTACCTTTGTTATCTATCATTGACTGCTTTTTTTTAATTTTAGTCACATTTCCTTTTTATTTATTTAATTTTTTTTTTTTTACATTTCCTTTGTATATTTCTGTTTTGCTAAGTACTTTCTGATCTTGGTTCTTTGAATTGCTCCCTTTGCTTAGAACTTGTGTGTCCAAGATCTTATGCACACTTTTAAGCTTTATTCTGTTTTTTAATTTCCTTACTTTACTGGTAATCTAAATGTCTTTATTCAGTTATTCTGTATCTCTACCTCATTTAACTTTTCTGAAGAGCATTTGAAACTACATGACATTTATTTGATATATATACATACTTCCTGTATGTGCATATGTGTGGACATACATCTGTGTGTTCTTACACTGGAATATAAAACAGTTCTAGCAGGTTAGAGACTTTGTCTTATATCCTGAGTGCCTAAAATAGTTCCTGATACATAACTAGCACTCAGTAAATATACAATGACTGGATGTATGAATGAATCTGATTTTACAAAGTAGAATTTATTCGATATTAAGTGAACCCATACTATCAGATGATGGAAGCATAGTTTTGGATTCTTCTTTTTTTATTAAAATTTATCCAAAATTACACAAACTTACCATTACTCAGACTTACAGAACATAATACATTGTGCCATTAGCATGCAACAACAAACAATGTAAACAACCAGTATTAGATGCAGTATTAAGTCGCAACTACATAAAGCTGACTGTATTACATAATGTATGCATTACTGTTTTAAATTTGGGTTATTAGGTTCTTGTTTTTAGGATATCTTTATTCCTCTGAATTCCCATTCCCCTCCCTCTTTGCCCTTTTCTTCTGCACACTATTGTCTATTGGACGAGATCTGTCCCTTTGTCTTTTTGTGTCCATTTTTAGTTTTGGATTCTTAAAGGGAGAGATGTCACTTTAGTAAGGAAGATAAAAAGTAAGCACAAATAAGTGAAAAATTACAGTATTTTATTATGTGTTATTAAGCGAATGAACAAAATGCCAACAATCATTTTGCCTGTTGTTTTGTATAAAATGATTCTAGTGGCTTTAAATGTCTGGGAAACTAACATTATGGGCATTCTTAATACATTTTTACCAAATTAATTATTTTTACATCAAGTGTGCTTTTTTCCCTCCACAGGTATTCTGTTAAATAAAGCACCATTTGTATACTCCAGGCCACAGCTAAAGAGGATTCTTTATAGAATCAAATTTCTTGTGGTTGTTCTGTATACTAAATTAATTGTTTGAAATTATAGTTTTCATTATTCAAAGTTGTATGGTTTTATATCTAGTGATTACATGTTCAAGTTTATTAATATTTTCAAATTTTGAAGTAAGATACTTAAAAATTTAAGTGGTAATGCCATATTCTTAGGTATAAATTGCAAGTATACTCAAGTATTTGAGTGAAAATCGTATGTACTGTTTTGTAACCATACTTTGCAGTATGCTTTGAAGACTGGAATTGGATATTAAAATACTTTTATCGAATTACAAAAAAACATAAAGAATGATTCTTAAAACTTAAAACTTTGTATTCCAGAAAATGATAGTAGCTTTTGATGAACTTCGAGTACAAGCTGAGAATTCCAGATTGGAAATGCATTTCAAGTGTAGGAATCTCATTTAATTTTTATATTACTCTTCTGCTGTTTTAATTTTTATTAGATTTTATTAAAGTGTATATCTCTTCAGTTAGATGCCCTGAATTATTTCATGTTGTCTTTGTTTCTGTAAGTCCCTCTAAATCTTGTGGAATGTGGCAGGGAATTAATATATGTTAAAAATATTTTTTGGTTTTAGAACATTTTCCATGACATCAAACTTATTGTGCTTTGTATTTTTTAGATGTATACTTTGGCCTTTTGTATTACTTTATAAAGTATACGTGTTAAAGTAATTATATATATATGTATGTATGTACATATATTTCTCTAACATTTTTATTTTAGGTTGCTATATTTTATTTTATTTTATTTTTGGTGCTGGGGATTGAACTCAGGGCCTTGTGCTTGCAAGGCAAGCAGTCTAACCACTGAGCCAAATCCCCAGCCCCAGGTTGGTGTATTTTAAAGAATGAAGTTTCATATGTGTGCTATTAAGAGGAGTGTAGCATTTTAAGTAATAACTTCGAAATTATTAAATTAACTATTTTACTAAACAAAAGCAAGAAAATAGAAATGATAAATAAGTGAAATAATCTTTAAATTTTGTTTGTATGGAAAAATTATACAATTATGTTAAAACATGGTATATTTTTTATTTTTGAAGTAAAGGAAGATTATGAAAAAATCCAGCAACTTGAAGAAGAATTTAAGAAGGAAGTAAATGACAAGGAAAATCAGGTTTTTAAAAATAAAGCTGTCTATATTCTTTTTTAAAAATTAATTTTTAAAGATTTTGATCATATAATATTTGTACGTATTTATGAGGTGAAGTGTGATGTTTTGATTCATGTACACATTGGGCAGTGATCAATGCAGGGTAGTTAGCATATCTACTACCTAAACTTATCAATGTTTTTATGGTGTATACATTGAAATTCTCCTATTATGAGACCTATGATGCTATATTCTTTTTGTTTCTAATTCATAAAGTACTTAAAATTTCAAAAGAAATTTGTATTCGTCGACTGCATGATATATTTCTGAAAGAATTTTAATGTTAAACACACCCAAATATTCAGCATTTTCATACCCAAATTGATTTTCAGTGACTCAGGTATACACATTACTTGGTTTTTAATCAATGAAATGGTCCACAGTATTTACATCTGTTTTCATTGCTGCAAAAATGTACTGTTTTATGAGAAATTTTGTTCAGACAAAAATAAAATATAAAGATAATCATTGACCACTCAATTTATATTTTGAAATTTTGAAATATACTATGACACACCGGTGAAAGGAAATTGAAATATTTTGTTGCTTTTTTTTTCTTTTAATATCACATAATGGAAGGCTTGAAAATGATAAGTCTATATCCTTTGACATATGTAGGAGTGTCAATTTTAGCCCGGTGCAACACTCTCTAATTCTATCATTCTGAGAGTCTGAGGCAGGAGGATTGAAAATTCAAGTCCCATTTAGGCAACTTAGGAAGACTGTATCTCAAAATAATAAACAGAAAGGGGTTATAGCTTAGTCATAAAGTACCCCAGGGTTTGGTGTCTAGTACTGGAAAAATAAGGAATGTTAATTTCAGATGATTATTATGCCAACTTTATTAACTTTGAAGCCTTCTGTTTCCACAATAAAAAGTGATACATAAAAAGGAATCCTCTTATTTTTCCCACTACTGTTACACTTTTTCTCCTTTCATTTGCCACAAGATATATTGTAATCACAGTTTTAAGAAAGATACATACTTAACAATAATTTAAAAAACTAACTGAAAGTACAGAAAAGATACTTAGAGTTTTAAGGTTTTTAAAATTATTTTTATTAGTGCATGTTTGCAGTTCATGCAATTTACAATCATTTTGGGGGTGGTTATATGTATATATTACAGGTTATTTCTTTTTTTTAAATCTCCTTCCTTTCCCTCTCCCCTCCCTGTCTGATTCCACTATCCCCCTTTTCATTCTTGTTAATATTTGTCTTAGCTCATGTTATTATGGCAGATAATGTTTACATTAGTTGGGTTATTAGGTTCCTGTATGTGGCATATCTTTATTCTTATTTTCCTTTATCCTCTTCCTCACCCCTCACCCTTGTTCCCTTGGACCATTTCCCTATTGCAAGAGATCTGTCCCCCTTTCCTTTCTATCCATCCGGTATACTTTGTTTGTACTTTGCCTTAAATGAGAGATACCATATGGTATATAAGCTTGTGTGTTTGGTTTATTTCAGTCAGTATTACATTTTCCAGGTGCATCTGTTTTCCTACAAATGTATCAAATGTGTCATTTTTTATAGCCAAGTAGTATTCCATTATATATAAATACCATATTTTCTTTATCCAGTCATCTGTTGATGGGTATACAGGCTGCTTCCAGGATTTAACTATTACGAATTGTGCTGCTATAAACATCGGTGTGCAAGAATTGCTGTAGTATGATGACTTAAGCTCTTTGGGGAAGATACTTAGTAAAGGGATAGCTGGGTTGTATGAAATTTCTAATTTCAGTTCTTTGAGAAATAGTCACACTGATTTGCATAACGGTTGTACTAGTTTACATTTCCATCAGCAATGCAGGAGGGCTCCTTTCTCACCACAGCCACTCCAGCATTTGTTGTTGTTTGATTTCCTAATGATTGCCATTCTTTCTGGATAAGATGAAATCTTAGTGTTGTTTTCATTTGCATTTAAGAGTTTTAAATTTTTGATTAAATAATATTTCAGTTTATGTTTTATGCTTAGATCATTTAAAAAAGTTAATTTTTTTGGTATTTGTACTTTATTTTAAAATCACATTTCCAAAAGAAAGAAGTCTCTTTATTTTTGTTTTTTGGTTTTTTTTGGTGCTGGGGATTGAACTCAGTGACTTGAGCTCGCAAGGCAAGCACTCTAACCACTGAGCTAAATCCCCAGCCCCAAAAGAAGTCTTTTTAAAACTTAAGATTATATTTATTATAAAGAACATCATAATAGAGTGATGTGCCAAAAAAGCGTGTTGGGAGTTCTTGGTACATGGAGAGAATTTACAGATTATTGAATTTCTTTTAAAATGATCACATGGCCAACTAGTATTTTTTTCTGGGGATTCCTAAGCACCATTATTTGTAGGACTTTTTTTCTGGAAGACTCCAAATTCTGGTCTGGGAAGAAACTTGGCTGATGCATTATGGAATGGTATTGGGCAGGACCAGAATGGGCAGGTCGAGTCTTACCAACTCTGTGTGCTCACTTCAAATTATATTCTTTTTCTTTACCTCTCCCTGTGCCTGGAATATCCATCTTCACATTTATTTTTTTCATGACCAAGGACTGAGCCCAGAGCCTTGTACATGCTAGGCAAGGGCCCTACCATTGAGCCACTCCTCTAGCCCCTTCTCTTACTCAATTGGTATACCTGTGTCCCTTCCAAAGATAGACTGGGGTTAGTTTTCTCTACATTGGCTATCATGTGGTAGGGTCCAGGACGAGAGGGTTAGGTGAGCCTAGGGCATTTTTACTACTCTTCCCAGAATTCAATTTGTTTGTACTTATTCTCTTGTTTCATACCATATACAGTATTTGTTGTCTTTAATTCTTGAAACACTTTGGAGTGAATTACCTTCTCTGTGTCTCCTTGTGTATGCTCTTAAGTACTGTTCTAAATCATTTTCCAGTCTTCCCAACTGCTTTTTTTCTTTAAATATTAGGAGTCTTTTAGTTTCATAAAAATGAAGTATGCGTGGGTTGTTCTCTTGCTTGATTTTTGGGTAATTTGGAAATGAAAATAGCAGAGAAAAGGCCTTTTTGTCATGTTGAGTCTGAAACTCTTCAGCCTATCTTTGTATGTTTAACTTCCACCTTTTCTTCACCTGAACTGTATATTTAGCCATCTTGAGTTATTTTCAGTTATCTGAATAAAACATGGTTTCTCAAACTTCTGTGTTCTTATACCACCCTGTAATATCTATTTCCTCATGTTTGCCTGATTAATTTTTCTGTACGAAGAATCAATTTAGTCTTTTGAGATTTAATTTTTGATTACTTCCCCCAAGACTGATTTAGGTGTTCTTTCCTGATTTCTATAACATGTTTGTCCTATTACTAATATTATTCTGGTGTGGTTGTGTGTCTCCCGGTTTAGGTACTGAGTTTCTTGAAGGTAAATTCCCTCATCTCTCTATACTCAAAACTTATAGTTTCTAGCATGCAGCAACATTTATTGAATGAATAAACTCCATTATGTAATGTTTCAGTAATAACTTGAAAAGCATACTGTAATATTGGATACATAATAGTAACTTGTTTATTCATTCTTTCATTCAATACATGCTTATTACACAAGCATATATTAAATACCAGGAACAGCAATCTGAAAAGTATATAAACTAACTGTAGTTGATGTTAAGTGCTAAGATGCCATATTTAACTTTTTATATCTGTAATTTAAAAAACATTTTATTTTAGGTATCACTGCTGTTGGTCCAAAGCACTGAGAAAGAAAATAAAATGAAAGATTTAACATTTCTGCTAGAGGAATCCAGAGATAAAGTTAATCACTTAGAGGAAATGACAAGTAAGAATTTATATAAGAAAATGTAATAATGTGTCTTATGTATTTCTCTTGTACATTTTGGCTTTCATTATAAGTTTGTTGTAATACTTGCTAGTAATCCTCAGCCTAGGTTGGATCAGTTGAGGACATAATAGAATTACTAGGGGAGCATTTTCAAAGTCATTGAAAAATATAATGAATATTTAAATTTTAAAAAGTTTATTACAGTAAAAGACATGAACAAGGACTTCTGGAACTTCTTCAGAAAGTGGTAGGAACAGTGGAGTAAGGTTTGAAGCAAGGGGAAATATTTTGGAGGTATTAATAGCAATGTGCCATTTTTTTAAAATTTTATTTTAAACCAAGAACATCTATTGGTACATTTTATATATAATGGTTACATTCATCACATTTATTTTGTACCTGTACATGATACATCTTGGTTCTCCCCCTTCTTCCCCACCCCTCCCCTCTGTTCCCTCCCTTCCTATTTACAGCAGGTTTATTCATAATTTTCCATATTTTCCCTTTTCTTTCCTTTCTTGCCTTTCTGCTTTTCCCCTTCTTTCTTTCTAGTACTCCTCTCCTTTGTATATTATCTTCCTTTTATATAATATCTATTACACCTCTTTGTCCTTATTTACAGTTATGGTTTCTCATATCAGACAATTCGATGTGTACTCATGAGTGTCTGATTTATTTCACTTAAAAGTATGGTCTCAAGGAACATCCATTTATATATGAATGACTCTAGTTTATCCTTTTTTATGGCTGTGTAGTACTCCATTGTGTAGAAAAACCACATTTTCTTTAGCCATTCATTGGTTGTTGGGCATTTAGGTTGTTTCCAAGATTTAGCTATTACAAATTGTGTTGCTGTGAACATGGTTGTGCATACGTCCCTATGGTATGACGATTTTAAATCTTCTGGGAAGATTCCCCAGTAGGGGAATAGCTGGGTCAAATGGAACCTCCAGTTGTAGTTTTTTGAGGAATCTCCATATTGATTTCCACAGTGGCTGGACCAGTCTGCATTCCCACCAACAGTAGCAGATGTCTACAGAGTGTTCCACTCTACAACAGCAGAATACACATTCTTCTCAGCTGCACACGGGTTGTTTTCCAAAATAGACCACATAATAGCCCATAAAGAATACTTAAGTAAATGTAAGGGAATTGAAATTATCCTATGCATACTATTGGATCATAGTGCAATGAAACTAGAATTCAATGGCAACAAAAACCAAAAAAGCCTCATAAACACATGGAAACTAAGTAATATCCTCCTGAATAACAGCTGGGCCACAGAAGAAATTAAAGAAGAAATTAAGCAATTTATACAGTTAAATGATAATGACAGTACAACATACTGAAACTTATGGGATACAATGAAAGCAGTACTATGGGTGAGGTTTATCGCATTGAGCTCCCACATCAAGAAGACAGAAAGAACTCAAATAAACAACTTAATGTTGAAGCTTAGCAATGTGCCTTTTACTGTAATACATATAAAAAATTTATACACAGACTGTATTTTTAATCAGCCCTTGTATACTCCTCTTTTTAAAATTTTCCGCACCTTTAACATTCTTCAGAGTTTCAATAGTGGGTTCCAAAAAGACAGGGACATATGTCTTTTCTGTTTACTGATGCATTTCAAGTGCCTAGAACAGTGCCTGAAGCTTATGAAGTACTGAATAACTACCTCATAAATTAATGAATCCTATGGGAACAGCAGGAAAGAAGTTACTAAATCTTCCCAGAGCAAGATGTTTCGAAAGTCACTAGGGAAAAAACTGTTGAACTATACCTTAGATGGTTAGTAGTTCCCTAGGCAGTGAATTGGAGGATGCAATATTGGCATAATAAATTACTTGTGTTATGAAAATGTGAAATTTAGAGTATGACTGGTATGCCTATATCTTAGAGAAGTCAGGCAGCTGAGACTGCAAAAGAATATTTGAATCCATTTATGAAGGACCTTAAATGTCATTCCATGTTTAGACTATCTTATTGAGTATTTTTAAACTTGTTGTTCAAGTAACTGGACACTTGGAAGGCATAATATACTTTATGAAATATAATGTAACTTCCAGAACATCATAGGAATCTCATGGCATTTGTTAGTTTTCTGTTCTTCAGACCATCTTTTCTTCACATGGCAAGGAATTATCTGGTTCCTGGTAACATATGCTTGCTAATTTCATCTTACTGCCATTACCTGATTCTACTCTAGATATAGTAAAATTGTTTTTTCCTGCTACATTTCATGTTCTTATCTCACCCCATGTTTTAAACTATTTTGTCTATCTGAAGTGAACTTTATGCCTCAAATCTATTGCCTAAATATTAAGAAGTCTTTCTCTCACTTGTGGTGCTGGAGATTGAACTCAGGGGTTTTGAACTGAGCTAAATCCTCAGCCCTTTTTAAAATCTGTTGTTTTATTTTGAGGCAGAGTCTCAGTAAGTTGCTAAGTTAACCTTGTGCTTCTTTCCATTACCCAGCCATCTGGCAACATTCCTTTTTCCTCTTCTCTCCTCGTTTTTTCTCTTTCCCTCCTTCTTTCTGTCCTTTGTTCTCGTCCTTTTTTTCACCATTTGGTCATTTGATCTTTTCTTTTGGTATGTCAAGGAGTTTTAAAAAACGGAATTCTGCATATTGTACTTAATATGTTTTGGATTTAAAATGTCCCCAAAAGTCTCATGTTTAGAAGTGGGGCTTGGTTAAAAGGTTTGGATCACTAGAGGTGTGACTTGGGAGGGGGTGTGCTTGTCTATAGTTCCTTTCTTCTCTTTCTGCTTCCTGGCTGTCATGTGGTGAACAGTTTTCCTCTGCCATACCTTTTTACCATGCCTTTTCTGCCTTGGAGCCAGATGACCAGGGACTGAACCTATTTAAACTGTAAGCCAAATAAATCTTTCCTCTTTAAATTGTAGATGTCAGGCACTTTGTTAGAGCTGTGAGGAAGCTCATATGGAATTGGTACCAGGACTTTGGAGTGGAGACATTGCTGTGACTATACCTGGAACAGATTTGCATGAGTTTGAAAAGGTTTGGAGATGCTGGCTAGAGAAACTTAGAATATTGTGACCAGTTTTCTTAGTCACTTTCTTGTTGCCAAGACACAATACCGATGTATGCAAATTAAAGGAGGATAAATTTCAGTCCATAATCTGTTGGTTCCAATGTAAAACAGCGTGGTGGAAGTGCTTGGGCAGAGGAAAACTGCTCACTTCATGGTGTCCAGGAAGCAGAGAGTCAAAAGGAGGAGCTGGGAATGGAGATATACCCTTCTAGGTCACCTTGTGACCAGACTCTCCCTTCCAAATAGCAAGTGAGCTATAATGTCCTCATAATCTAATCACCCTTCGAAAGCCCCACCTATAAATCCACAAGGCTCTGGGGGATATGTAGATATAAACAATAACATTCTGCCCCAGCCCCTGAAAAGACTTGTGCATCTCTTTATGCAAAATGCATTTAGTCCATCTCTTAGAGTTGTGAAAGTTCTAACAGTTTTAGTATTGCTAAAAAGAGTATCTAAAGTCTCCTCTGGGATTTAACACAAACTCTTAGCTTTAAATCCCTGTAAAAATCAAAAGAAAGTTGAACACTGCTGACATAACAACGGCACAGGATAAATGTTATCATTCACAAAGGAAAGAATAGGAGGATAGAATCTGTGGGACCAAAGCAAGATTGAAACCCAGCATGTTAAACATTAAATCCTGTAGCTCTGAGTCCAGCACCTGGGGCAAGATGTGGTAAGATGTAAGCTCCAAGTGGCTTGGATGGCCCCACCCCATGGCATTGCTGATGGTTGTAGCCCTCATGCAGTCCTCTCTTGGGCTGGCTTTGCTCATTCTTTGTGGCTTTCCTGAGACATGCCACATTCCTGGTTTCTGCAACTTTCTGGAGTCTCTACTGCACTTTCAGCTTCACTGTGATGGTTTCACACACTGCTCGCAGGGGCACACAATGCTTGCATTCTGCATGACTGTAAAGCCAGCACCGTGTGTACAGTGCCAAGATCTGCCACCAACCTGAGGTGAAACTAGGCTCCCTTGTATCATAGCTGCAGAAATGGATGGCTAAGTGCTATGAACCTAACCCTAGGGAAGAAATTCCATAGGTGACTCTTCACAAGCAGGGTGGCCCAGGACCCTCAAAGCTATTTTGCAATTTTGAGTCTATGAAGGATGGGACCTCACTGATTCCTCACATGCTCTCAGGCCATTTTTCTTATTATCCTGATCCAAAAGTATTTGGCTTCTTTTTAGCGCTAATCTTTTCAACAACCAAACTCTCCTCTGCTCTATCTTGGTAGATGCTTGCTTTCTGGCAAAACTGAAAACTTAAAATGGGCTTTTTGCTCTTGATTTTCAGTATAATCCTGGCTGAAAGCCCCCCAAACAGTATCTATGCCATAGCTGCAGCATTGGCCTGCCTCGAAACTCCCTCCACCAGATTAATTAGTCCATTGCTATTAATCTCAGTCTACCACTAAGTCTCAGGACATGAGGATAAGTAGACAAATTTTCTGCCTGAGCGTAACACGTGTTCTCAAGTCCAATTGCCAGTGGGGATTTAGTTCTTCCCAACTAAATCTTCCTTAGCCTGTTTTTTTACTGTCTACTTTTTGATCAACATTCTGGTCTTCCGAACTCTGGCCAGAATTTCACATCAAACTTCTCCAGACAATATCTCCAAACCTTTTCACTTACTTCGTACCACATGTTCAGGTAGTATCACAACAATGACCCCACTTCTCTTTCTTTGTCTTTCTTGTTACTGAGACACAATACCTGACACCCACAACTTGAAGAAGAGGTGTATTTTGGCTCACGTATTGGTCCATAGTCAGCTGGCTCCAAGACATGATGGCATGGCACAGGGATATGGCAGAGTAATAGCTGCTCATGTTATGGCATCTAGGAAGCAGAAAGAGGAGTTGGGAAGGGAGATGTACCTTTCCAGGTTATGCCCACAGTGAAATGCTTCTTCCAACCAGACCCTTCAGTTTTTTTTTTTTCCCTGTGGGTGCTGGGAATCGAACTCAGAGCCTTGTGCTTGCTATGCGAGCACTTGAACCACTGAGCTAAATCCCCAGCCCAGTTGTTTTACATCTACTGAGAATTGTTTTAGGTCTCACCTTGGCTTGTTTTATTGCATGTTGTTATATTTTCTTTGGGCACTTAAAAAGAGTGTTCTCCCATCCAAGTGCTAACTGGCCTGACCCTGCTTAGCTTGAGAACAGGTAAGATCAGGTGCATTCAGGGTAGTATAATCTCAAACAAGAAGAATGTTGTATAAATGTTAGTAGTTTCTGTTGTTAGCTGGTTGTAACACATTAGCACAAATTTAATGGCTTAAAATAACACAAACTTACTATATAGTTCTGGAGCTGAGAAGTTTCAAGAGTTTCATGGGTAATGTCTTAGTTACTTTTCTCGCGTTGCTGAGACAAAATACCCGACACCCAAAGTGAGGGGAAGAAAGGTTTATTAGCTCACAGTTTGTAGAGGTTTCAGTCCACAGTTAGCTGGGTCCAAGGAAGGGTGGCATGGCAAACAGGCAGAACACAGCCAGGTAAGCAAGGAATGCAAGCAAGGGGACTAACCAGCTTCTTCCTCTATTTTATATCTTATCCAGGCTACCTGTCTTTAGGGTGGGCGGTACTCCCACCCTTAATCCTAATACCCTTAATCTTAGTGTCACATCCTTGATCCCAGCAGAACCATGCCAAACCGATCAGTGGATTAATTTAGTAATCACACACTCTAGATCCAGCTATCTCTTACCACATGAGGCTTTGGGGGGACATCTAGACACAAACCGTAACAGGTAACTTCAAGATTTTGTCATGTCTTTATTCTTTCTAGTGACTCAGAGAAAATCTGTTCCTTGCTTTTTTTTAGCTTTTAGAGGCCACCTGTAGTATCCCTTGGCTTGTGGACCCTTCCTCACATAATTTCAACTAGTATTTCTGTTGTCTTATTTTAAAATCTCCTTTGATTTTCCTGTCACTCTTTTAGATGGTCCTTTGTGATTTTGTTGGGCTCACCTGAATAAAATGTGAAAATCTCCATATCTCAATATCCTTTTTCACATCTTCAATGTCTTTTTTGTGTGGAAGGTATCATTTTCATAGATTCTAGGAATTAGGGTGTGGACATTTTTGAGGAGCTTTTATTCTATTTGATGGTATTGAATTCTTTTATAATCTTGATGATTTTCTAATTTTTCTTCCAGTTATTTGGAGAAGTATGTTGAAGTCTCCAAATAGAGTATAGAAACTTTGTTTCTTCTTTAGTTCTAACAGTTCATGTGTTTTGCAGCTCTATTATTTTTGTGTACACACTTAGAATCACTTGGTAGTTGATCTATAGCTCAGTCTTAAGCAATTGACCCTTCCCATTATGGTTCCTGATCAAACACTGTCAAATTTGGAGAGCACCACACTGGATTTCTTCTCCATCTCCAGCCTGCCATGCAGAAGTAGTTACTTTCAGAGTACAACTGCATGCTATTTTTGAGGTTCACAATAACTGTAGGGTCTTTTAGGGCTAGCTCTGTTGACTCAATCCGTTTTTTCTCCCTGGACCTGGTGACCCTCTCCAGTCTTATTTTGTGCTAGTAGAATCAGTTCTCCCTCCCTGTGTGCTAGGGTTTGTGCTCCTTACTGCTTTGTTCTTTTCTCTGCTTTGTGTTCATTTCTCCAGCTTCTCTATAGTATCTAGTTTTCCTGCCAGCTTCCTCCCAATCTTTAGAGATCTACTTAGTTTCTCTTCACTAAATTGGTGTTTTCCTCTGGAGAGGCTGTATTGTTTGGTTTTTGTTTGTTTCTTCTTTTATCTCTTCATACATTTAACTCATTTGGTCTTTTACTTTCCTCCATATCAGTGCTCATGGATCAGCTTTTTGAGAATGAAGAATTTTTGGGGCCATCTTGTTGCCTTGTTCTTTCATATTTCAATTTTTGTGTGTGCTGAGAGTTTAGAGTCAATTACAGTGCTCCCTCAGTTCATGAATGCTTTTGTTTGAGGACAATTTGGTTTGCAAACAGAAGTGTTTGGCAACACTTTGTTTTTCTTTGTGAACTCAGCATTGGGTGATGAACATGACCACAGCTGTCTTTCTCACGCAAACACTAACATGGTTATCTTTTCCAGAATTGTGGAAAGAATTAAGTTTGTGAAACTAGGTGCCATCATACAGTGAGAAAACTCTGTTGCTGTTATGGATATTTCTTTAGTTAGTGTGTGTACCCTAATGATGCGATGTTGGCTTTTGTTATGTTTCGATGTTATATACTTCTTCAACATGCTCATTGTAATAGGATCAGACCTGGTTGCTGTGTTGTAGTGAAAGAACCACTACTATTTGTATCATCACTAATGAATTAATTTATTTGCTCTTGGAATCACATAGAGGACACTGGAATTATACTATTTTCAGCTTCCAGGGTTTCCTTTTTTCTCCCTGTGGATCACTCCTCCTTCCCACTCCCACCACAAACAAGGTCACAGGGTAACTAGTGTAACAGAGGATATGGCAGAGCATGTCAGCTTCCAGAGTGGATTTAAATAATTTTTCATTCCTGATGTCTTTCTCTTCTCCTTCGAGAACTCTGATGATGTGAAAGATTTTTTTGTTATATTTCTACAGGTCCCTGAGACTATTTTTTGGGGGTCCTGTTTTCTTTCTTTTTCAGGTTTGCTAATTCTCATTTTTCCATCTCTCAGCTCATTGATTTTTTTCCTGTGGGCCTCTATTTTGGAATTGAGCACTGTTTTAGTTACTTTTCTCATTGCTGAGTCAAAATACCTGGCACTCAAAGTTAAGGGGAGAAAGGTTTATTTATCTATTTGTAGAGGTTTCAGCCCACAGTCACCTGGATCCAAGGCAGGGTGGCATGGCAGACAGACAGAAGGCAGTAAGGTAAGCAAGGGGTAAACAAGCCTCTTTTTGAGCCTTATATTTTATCCAGGCTGCCGGGATTAGGGCAGTGCCAAATCAGTCAGTGAATTGATTTAGTAATCACCCACCCTTAATCCTAGCATGATGCACTCTTGATTTAGCCACCTCTGAAAAAGCTCCACCTATGACTGCATGAAACTTTCAAGGGGACATCTAGGCACAGACCATAACAAGTACCTTTATGGAACTTTGTATTTTTCAGTTCTAAAATTTCTATTTTTAAAAACATTTATTTCCCTCATGAAGCTTTCCATTTCTTTACTGAAGCTATGTCATTTTCATTTGTTTTAATTGTTCATTAATGTGTATTCATTATGGTCATTTAAAAATCTTTGTTAGATCATTTTGGCATGTATTATATTGTTGTTGGCATCTGTTGTTTGCCTTTTAAAATTCAGTTTGAGATTGTTCTATTTCTTATGATAAATTATTGACTGAAATATAGATGTTTTCAAATTGTGTCATGAGAATCTGAATCTTGTTTTCTATGTGTTACTGGCTTCCTTTGACACTCCTCTGGTAGGGAAAAAAAGAAGATGCTACCTTGTTACTGCCAGATGTAGGTAGAAATCCAGGTTTCCCATTTCGCCCAGGTTGACGCCTGAGAGGGGGATTCTTTGTTGTTTGGTTCCTTATTACTTCCTGATGAATTGATAAGGAGTTGTGTTTCCCCATATGATCTCCAGTGTTACCAGGTAGAGGAAGTTTCATTCCTTCTAGGTTTTGTAAAAGTGAGGGCTCTGTTCTAGGCCTCTCTGACTGTATCCCAGTGTGATGTATGAGGGATACCTTATTTTTAATCCTTTTGGGTGAATATTCAGACTCCCCATGTAATCTCTACTGCTGTTATAGAAGTGGCTCACTACTGGCTAGTGGAGATGAAAGGTATGGTTGTTTAATCTTTTCTGATACCACCTTGGCTGGGGGGATTATAGTGCCTTATCATTGGTGATACAGTTGTATATTTAGGATACCTCCTTGGCTTTTCTTATAGTGGAGTACTACGTACAGTTTTATTTTCCTTGGTTTTTGGTTGGTGTAGTCTTGCTAGGCTGCTCCTTTTCCTGATCCTTTGGCTAGAGGTCAGAATTTTATTGGAACTTTTTTTTTTTTTTTGTCTGTGCCTGTTTGTATTTCCAGGTTGCTAACTACTTCAACTCTAATTCTGGGATATCTAAAGCAGAAACCAACCAACCAATCAAAATCAAACAGAAAGAAACCTCCAAAACAAAAACCCCAAACCAAGGCGAAAAGTCAAACAAAACAGCAAAGTCCCCTGAAAACAAAAACCCTAAAGAAAAGAACCCCCACCAAACAAAAGTATCTATATATATTACCTATTTATATTCAAGAAGGGTCTTCTTGCTATATTGTTTCTCAGGTCTGGAGGGCTTCAGCTGGTTTGCTTCCTATCTTTGTCTTATGTTTCTTTTGCATGTAATACCAAGAGTTTTCTATTGTACTTGAGAGAAACAGGGTGGAGTACATCTATCTACTCAATATTCTCAGACGTGAAGTACTAGTTTCATTACTTTTTATTATTTAAGTTTTTCCTTGACTACTTTGAAGGCTATTATCTGTTTCTGTTTTTTTTAGTGATTACACTGTGGATCAATTACTTATCAAAGTGTAAAACTACTTAGTACATTTACCTTCTTCCTGTGCTATTCAAGTACATTAAAACATTAATTCCATTTAATCCCTTCCTCTTCTATTTTTCTTGTATATTTTTATTCTTTGACTATACATTTTTATTATTTTATCCAGACAATGTTTATATGGTTTTACTCATATAGTTTTTTCCTCCTATCTTTTCCTTTTTACAATTAAAATCTTTACTTTTCTACTTTAAAGAAGACTTTCATTTAGTGAGACTGTGTTTGTGATGAGCTCTCTTAGATTTTTATCTGTAAATTTGCTGCTTCTTTTTCATTTATAAAGGATATTTTCATATATGTATTTACAGGATGGTCTTGTCCCTCCCCTTCTCTTCCCGTCCCTTCCCTACCCTTCCTCTCCCTTCCCTTCCTTCCTGTCCTGTCCCATCCTGTCCCATCCCATCCCATCTCTTTCTTTCCCTTCCCTTCTCTTCCCTTTCCTCCCTGCCCCCAAGACATAAAAGAATCAAACAAGAAGCATCAGAACTAGAAGATACTAAAACTTCCTTGCAAAAAAGTGCGGTCTGAAAAAAAAAAGTGTAGTATGATTTAAAAACTGACCAGTGTGTAATAGGTCACACTATCAATTAGTTGAGAGAGAGAGAGAGACAAGAGAGAGACAGAGACAAATACAAATATGGGATAGTCTGTTAATCCACCTGTCTAATTTGATTTATATGCTGTTTTGATTCTACTGTAATTAATATATAAATATTTAAATAGCTCAAATACTCATCTTTGAGTTCTTAGAAAGTAACAATCTTGAAAAGTCATGATGGTGGTGGCCAAGGACCTGAAAAGACATTTCTTGAAAGAGGGTACAATTTTAGTATATGTGCTGCTGAAGCGAGCACTCAAAAGAAGATACATAAATGGCAAAAAGGTATAGAAAAAAATGTTCGCCCTCATCAGTCATCAAGGAAATCTACATTTATTTTAATGTCATGTATTTTATGGTGTCTGTATATATTTTTTAGTATTGTCTAGTATCCAAAATATTTAGTTTCTGCTTACATTATTTTGATTAAACTGACTCATCAAACCGAACAAATGATTTGGTATTGTTTTCTAATGAAGTTAACTTTCCTAATTCCTAGTGTTACTCTGAATTTAAGACAGACTTTTGGCTAGATTGACAGTCTCAGTTTCCAGATCATTGGCCTTATTTTATCCTCTTTATCAACCATTTTCCTGCCCAACATCTATAGTGCTGATACAGTGCCACAAGTGGAGAGATAAAGTCTGCATTAACTGAAATAAACAAGATGTTTGAATATCTCTTCCCCACAAAGTTTTATGGTGATCAATGTTTAATTTTTCCATATTTGCATAATTATCTCATTTTGGACTATTGTCTAATGGGTGAATAAGAGTAGTTGTTACAAATAGTGTTCTCGGTATATATTTTCTACTAAGTATTATCTATATTTAATTTTCTCTTTTAGAATTACAAGATGAAAACTTAAAAGAATCAAATGAGAAGAAGAATCTTTTGGCATCAGAACTGGAAGATATTAAAATGTCCTTCCAAAAAAGTGTGGTATGATTTAAAAACTGAGTAGGGTGTAGTAAGTCACACTATCAATTAGTCAGCAAATTTATGGAGTACTAAAACCATGTACAAGGATCCACAGCTTCAACTAGAGAAGATACAATCTCAGTTTACAAAATGTTTATATTAGAGACATTGGATAAAAGCACATCAAAAATATAACTAAAATACAAGACCAACCTAGGTACCAACAGAGTGATTCAGGCTAATTAATTGCTGCAACAGTTCTAATAATTAAAAGAACTCTGGGCTGGGTTGGATGCAAAGGTTTTATGGAGGAATTGGAATTAAACATGGGATTTGGAAAATGGAAAATTTAGATAAGGTCAGAGGGTTGGTATTCCAGCATGACTCTGTGGGATGGTGGATAGGATAAAGTGGAGGGCAGGAAGGGGCAGCAAATTTACAGAAGTGGATGAGTTGTTTTCTTAAGGCCTTTGGATTATTGCTTTTGTTTTATACTTATTTTATTTAGAGTACTCAGAAGGCTTTAGAAGAAGATTTACAGAGAGCAACAAAAGCAGTATGTCAGCTTACTGAAGAAAAAGAAACTCAAGTGGAAGAATTTGATAAAGCTAAAGTTGCTCATTCATTTATGGTTACTGAACTTAAAACTACTGTCTGCAATTTGGAGGAATTATTAAGAACAGAACAACAAAGGTGACATACATTTTTCATTTTAAATGAATAAAAAATATACTTCTAATATTCAGTGCCATTTCTATTCCTTGCTTTTTGTTTGTTTGTTTTTGGGTGCTGGGGATTGAACTCAGGGCCTTGTGCCTGCTAGGCAAATGTTCTACCACTGAGCTAAATCCTTCATTGTTCTTTTTTATGTATAAAGTAGGAATATGTTTCAAAAGTGGGTACTGGGCAGGCAGGTCTTATAGGAAAATATTTAAAAGCATATATTTTCTGAGATAGTTCCCCTGCATGCTTTGCTGTAAAGTCAAACTATAGAGATTGGTTCCTAAGAAGTGCTGGTAGAGTGATCTGACATATATTTATTGAAACTGTGAGTTGTTATTAGTTTTATATGAATAACTTCTAGGATGAGAGTTTGTTTTACTGGGGTCTGTAACCTTTTGTTTTCTGATTTATAAATTCAGCAACTATCCTAGAATACGGTAGGTAGTACTCTATGCTTATTAAATTAATGACCATGATTAAATATATATAAAATAGGTTATATGCATTTCATCTAAATAGCAGTTTGTCTAAAACCTGAGTGTTAGAGACTGATTGTGTTTTTCATGACTTTATATTAAGGAAATACTCATATCAAGGTGTTGTGAGGCTAAGGTAATTATTTTTGTCCATTTAGCATTGGGGTTAATTTTAGTAGGGTAAAAGAGAAGAATAAATTTTTCTCTCAAGACAGGGGCTAGGCCTACCTGTGTTTCTTATCCATTGTTTGTGCACAGAGAGGGTGGGAAAGCTGGCTCTTTATTGACTTACGTAGACAAATTGTGAGTTATTTTACATTCATCTGGTCCAGTACTTCATTTTTATAGTTTGAGGAAACAGAGAACCAGAGGAGAAAATGATACATATTGTCATATTTGTGGTATTACTAAGGTAGAATTTAGCAGTTGTTACATAGTCATTTTTCAAAGTTCTAAGGATTATCAAGAAATTATAACCAGTAAGCCTTAAGGTTTTATATTTATGTAATTAATGTGAAATTATGTATTTATAATAGTATTCTGATTTTAAAATATTATATACAAAGATAATGTTTAATACTGTAATTGAGTGGCTGATTTTTTGCTTAGATATATTAATTGATAAATTGTACTAGTTTTAGTTTTTATGGTAGATGAATTCTGACTAAAAGAACATTTTACATTGTAAAATAACATATTTTACAAGATTGGAAAAAAATGAAGATCACCTGAAAATACTTAATATGGAGCTTCAGAAGAAATCAAGTGAGCTAGGTAAGATTTAGGCAATAATGTATTCTTGGATAATATTGGCTAATTATAAGAACATAATTGATAGAGAACATTTAAACCTTAAGAAAGACTATTCGGTTTTATATGTGGTTCATAGTTGCTGAGAAGTATAAGTAGCCTAGGAGATATTTGTATCCTTAATAATTCTTAGTAAGAAGTGCGTGCTATATTTTTAAGTAAATTTTAAAATACTATTGCTTAATCTTGTTGGATTAATAACTACTTAAAATATGAAAATGTGATCCTATGTTATCATATGGTATTGTTAATATATAACAACTTTCATGACCAAAAGAGGTTCTGTAATTATTTTGTGAATTTATAACCTTTTAGTTAATTCTAATGATCTCTGCTTAATATTTATAAATCTGTGTATCTACAAATGTAGAGAATTAAAAAGGGACAAAATGTATTTTTCCAATTTCAACAAAAAGGATTATTTTTTTGGGGAGTGCAGGGGATCGATAACTGAGGTCCTTATGCTTGCAAGGCAAGTGCTCTACCCCTTGAGCTAAATCCTGAACCCTGGATTATTTTTATAAATTAAATAAATTTTATGAATTGATAAGTATTTTTCTAGAATATCTTCACAATTTTAAGCTTTGTTGTTAGCTTTGAATCTTTGTATAATTAAAATAATTGCAACTAATATTACTTAGAATCTGAAATGTTTACTTAACATATCAAAAGTAGGCTTTTAGGTGGGCATGGTGGTGCATGACTTATCCCAGCACTCAGGAGGGTGAGGCAGGAGAATTGCCGTGAATTCAAGGCCAGCCTGGGCTATGTAGTGAGTTCAAGGCCAGCCTGAACTATATAGCAAGACACTGTCTCAAAAAGATGATTAAAAAAAAAAAGCTGTTGAACTATTGAACCGTATGTGTGCTTTTCCTTTTGGAATGCTTAGTTTTCCATTGTTAATTATCGTTCAAAATTGTACTTATACAAATCAATTTTATTAGGATTATTTTATATTAGAATGGTTTAAAATGCATTCCTCACCCAATTTTAAAAACTTCCTTCAGAGCATAAAGTACTGTTTTAAACCACTGAATGTATTTACTTTCTTTAGAATTGTTTAATATTGTAAACTAAGGAGTGATCGTGCTCCTTAAAATATCTGTATCGGGTATTTATCTGTAATGATTCTTTCTAATATTGAAATTAATTTACTTCTTTGTCCTCTACAAATTCAATAGCATTTGTAATTTTCTCATATTAGAGCAATACATTATGAGAAGTTTGAGTAGTATGGTATAAGTAAAATATGATGCTCTTGAGAAATTTCTAACTCTTATGAGAGAAAGGTTGGCTGCATATAACCATTTAAGCAATGGTCTGCAATGTAAGGGGTGACCAAGAATTATGTTAGGGTAAGGGAAGAAAATATTAGAACTTCAATTTCTATTGATTTTTTATGTTTTATGTATGTTTTATAAAGAATAATATATGCTTATATTATGATATATAAAATATAAATATGTCTTTGTATTTTTTACATATTTATATACTTGGAATAAATGGTCATAAATTTCTTTTTGATGGAGAGGTGTTGATACTGATGCCAAGAGGAAGCCAGTGATAACAACGTGGACTACAGAGAAAGTTAGGAAAGGGTTTATGGAAAAGGGAGGTAGACTTTAAGGTGCAGAGAGGCTTTGGATAGTTAAAGAGGGTAATAGAGTGTAGAAAACATGTGAGAGAGTAGTTTTAACAGTCATGTAGGAACTGAACCTTATTTATTTCCTTCTTTGGCTAATAGTTTAGTTCTCAAAATTACAAATCTTGGAGGATAGTCTGCCTTCTTGTTTCTCTTATGTATCACTGCTAATTGGTAATCTGGGGCTATTTCTAATCCTTAATATCTCATTTATAAAATACAACTAATTTGAGAGTTCCTAACTATTAAATAACTTTTTTTTCTTGTTACTGGGGATTGAATCCAGGGGCACTCTACCACTCTACATGCCCAGCCCTTTATATTTTGAGACAGAGTCTCACTAAATTGCCCAGGCTGACCTCAAATTTGAGATGTTCCTGCCTCAGCTTCCCAAGTAGCTGGCATTACAAACATATACTACAATGCTTAGCTTTACATAACCTTTTCTTTCATTCATTCATTAGTTCGTTCTTTTTTTGTTTTTTTTGCAAAAGGGTCTTGCTTTGTAGTTCAGGCTGGCCTTGTACTTGCAGTGATCCTCTTGCCTCAGCCTCTTGAGTGCTGGGACTACAGGCATGTGCCAAAGCTTTTCTGGGATGCTCGTTAATCTGAAGTGTTTTTTTTTTTTTTTTTTTTTTTTTTTTTTTTTTTTTTTTTTTTTTTTTTTGGTGGTGCCAGGGATCGAATTCAGGGCCTTGTGCTTGCAAGGCAAGCACTCTAATCACTGAGCTAAATCCCGAGCCCCTGAAGATTTTTTTTTTAAATCTCTGACAAGTTTTTTTTTTTCCTTGTTGTTTCCTCATTTCTTCTAAATCTTCCTGTTTTTTCTCTCAGGAACTCTTAGTGGAGAGACTTTGGAAATTCTGTTTCTATCCTTCATGTGTGTTTTTTAAAACTTTGTCTTATGCTTTGTCCCTCTTTATTCTTTTACCTAAATATGGGGAAAAAGTTTTCTGGCTTCTCCCCTGATAATTATTCTTTAACTGTTTCTATTTTGCTATTTTAAAAACTGTTGCCAAAATTTAAATTCCCAAGAGCTCTAGGTAATCTGTTTCAGAGACATACTATTCTGTTGGATCGTATTTTGCTTAGCAAAATACCGCATCTGTTTGCTCTGTTAATTTTTCTGTTTGAATTTTTTTTTGGAGGGGGTGCTGGGGATCGAAATCAGGACCTTGCACATGCTTGCTAGGCAAGCACCGTCCCACTGAAATAAATCCCCAACCCTGGTACCTGATTTTTATTCATCTAAGCATTTGGGAATCCATCTTCATGCCCCATGTGTATTGTAATGTGATTCTTTTGATTATGGAAGCTTATGGGAGGTACTGTAAGGAGAGGTGGGCTTGGTAGCTTGTCTTTTGGTATAGGGCAGTGATGGTGAACCTTCTAGAATTACTTTTCAAAATAATATTGAGTTCACTGACTTAGAACCTCACAATATAAATGTTTCATACTAATTTTCACCTAAAATATGAAAAAGTTGTTATAAGTAAAGCTACAATACTATTTATCAATTTTTTGGGGGTGCTGGGGATTGAACTCAGGGCTTTGTGCTTGCAGGGCAAGCATTCTACCACTGAGCTAAGTCTCCAACTCCTGTCTATCAATTTTTATATCCCTTGTCAACTGTTCTTCATCAAGGTGTTCATATTATTTAAATATGTGTTTTTCCTGTAGGCAATTAAAAATGTAAGAAAAGAGAAAAAAGTGAGAGATTTGGGCTATAAGGATTTTTCAGTTCATTAACATAATATTGAATTCATGGAAGTATAGAAAAGCATCCTAAAGCACTATTATTTAGGGTAGCAAGAAGGACGTGTTAACAAAGAGAATAGGAGTAGAAGGTAAAGAGCAAATATGAAAAATGAATAATGCAGGATATTTATAATCAAAGGCAAAAATTAGAAAGTGGTTAACAGTATCAGAGGCTCCATAATGATGAAGACTACAGGGCTCCATAATGATGGAGACTGAGAATTATGTTATGGTTATTGCTGATTTTTTTTCTTTGTGATGCTAGAGATTGAACCTGAACCCAGCATCTTCTACTGAGCTATATCCTCAGCTCTTTTTTTATTTTTTATTTTGAGACAGGGTATAAGTTCCCTAGGCTGGGTTTGAACTTGCACTCCTCTGATCTTAGTCTCATGCTGGGATTATAGACATGTACCACCACTTCTAGCTTATTGATGTTTGAGAATACAATTTTATTAATATCATTGAGATAGGCATTAGTTTTCTGAGAAAGATGTAGTTGACAAACGGTAATTTATAAAACAAAATGAGAAATCTGATGCTAGTTTGAAAGGGCATAATTTTGTTTTATATTCAAATGGGACAGTTAGGTGGAATAGGAGAAATTTTTTTTACTTAGAGTGGTGTGTATTGGCTGGGGATTTAGCTCAGTGGTTAGAGTGCATGCCTTGCAAGCACAAGGCCCTGAGTTCAGTCCCCCAGACGAAAAAAAAAAAGGGGGGTTGTGTATTGGTAATAGAGCAGCTGAGGTGTTAAAGGAGGTGGGGATGTCAAAATCCAAAGTACAGTGTTAATAACTGGAGAAAAGATCATTTCCTTTTAAGTTTGGAGTAAAGATTAAAAGGATAGATAGGGTTAAATTGAAGGTAAAGACACTTGCTGACCTCATTCCAAATATCTTATGTAGACCTATTACTTATATTGCTTTATGTATTTTGGGCTTATTTGGCTGTGAAATTAACTTTATGAAACCATTATTGCCATTTTACTTTTGAATAGCTTCTTTAGGCTCTCTCTATGCTTCTATGCTTTACAATGCTCTAGATGGATTGATCTATCTCTTGATTTTTTTCCCTTCAGATGTCATTATTATTCTTCCTTTTTCACCTTTCCTAGTCTTTTAATCTGGCTTTTAACACATGTATATTCTTTTTTTTTTTTTAGAAGAGATGACGAAGTTTAAAAATAACAAAGAAGTAGAAGTGGAAGAATTGAAAGAAATCTTGGTAAGTATACAGTCTTTCCTATTAATATATAGGTATTACTTTTCAAAATAATTTTGAGTTCACTGACTTAGAACCTTGCAATATAAATGTTTCATACTAATTTTTGCCTAAAATATGAAAAAATGGTTATAAGTAAAGCTAAAATACTGTTTATCAATTTTTTGGGGGGTGCTGGGGATTGCACTCAGGGCCTTGTGCTTGCAAGGCAAGCATTCTGCCACTGAGCTAAATCTCCAACTCTTGTCTATCAATTTTTATAGCCTTTGTTAACTGTTCATCAAGGTGTTCATATTATTTAAATATGTGTTGACAACACACTTAAATAAGATTGAATATATATATTTATTCTATAGCTGATTGTAAATTTAGTACTTTTGGGTTGTGTACCACAAAGACCCAGTTTTGAAAAAAATATGCATGTTGTATATTCAGTACTCAAGTGTAGTGTTCAGGTGTCTACTGAATTTGTAGAATAAGGCTTTATTGTATTTTAATTGATTACAATATAGAGAACATGGATTGGCAAATTGTGTGTGTGTGTGTGTGTGTGTGTGTGTGTGTGTGCGCGTGTGTGTATTGCACATGCTAGGCCAGGCTCTACCATTGAACTAAATCCCCAGCTTGGCAAGTTTTTCTATAGAAGACCAATAAATATTTGAGACTTTGTGGACTATGTTTGATCTGCTTTAATTCTTTTTTCCTCTCGTTTTACTTCCTTTGCTTCTTCTGTTGATTCTTAACCTTGTAAAAATGTAAAAACCATTCTTATTCCAAGGATCTAGAAAAAGATATTATAGGCTGAATTTGTCTTGCAGGCTGTAGTTTATAGAGGAAAATATTGTTTATGAGTAAAGATGTTGGATTTTGTGTTTACTGATCTCATTACTTGATTTTGCCACCCTTAGTTCTTCTGTCTCTTGGGAAGCATTATTTCTAAATGCTTATCCTTTCTCCATTGAATTGCTTTAGCTCTTGTAACTTATAATAATGTGTTACATTGCTTGAGCATTTGCTAATACCTGCCTAGACAAGTATCTGCTTAAATGTCATTGCTTTAGGAAGCCTCTCTTCATAGACCAGGCTAGTTTTAAGTCTCTGTATGGCTTATTTCTGTTAGCACCCCGAATATTTCTTGTATAATAGTAATCACAAATGAACTTAATTTATCTTCATTATAATTATTTAAGACTTCATTTACTATTTAGACTCCTCCTTAAGAAGCATAATGCCCAGCATATTGTATATAAGTAATGAGTAAAGAGTAGAATGAATGTATACTTCAGTAAGTGCTAAGAGCCTATGTCCTATAACCACAGTACTTAGTACACTGACTGATACAGTACTTTTTAAGTACTTTGTACATATTCATTGCGTGGATTCTAAAGCATTGTCTTTAATATAAAGATTCACTTCTGTTATGGGCAAGGACTAGCCTGGCATTTTGTTATATATACATAGGTATAGTGCATAACCAGTATCTTGGTTCTCAGGTTCAGAATGTTCTAATTAATATCCATGTAGTTCTTTACTTTCTAGCCAGATGAGCTGAAAATTTACCCAAATTCTTGATTTTTCAATTTTCTCCTCTAGGAAATGGGATAATAATCGGTATATATTTAATAAAATAGTTACAAGGGATAAGTAAGATAATACATTTATTCATTTGACAAACATTTGTTGAATTCCAAATGTGCTATACTCTGGGAATACAGTGGACAACAGATGGATGCAAGTATAGTCATCATGGAACTATAGTTATCATATTCTCACACTTAAATAGTTATTCATTCAAATGTAATATCACAGTGATGATGATGAGAATAAGGGATTGGCTTATGGTCCTATCAGACCTATAATAAAGGAATATGAACTAGTTAGTTTAGGAGAAGCTTTTTGAACAAATATTGTAGTCCAGGGAAAGGAGGAAATATCATGTCAAGTATAGGAAATATGTGCAGAGGTTCTTTATAGAAGGGAATGTGGAGTGAAAAGATGGAGTGAAAAGTCTGGTGCAAGATGAGGTTACAAAGGTAGATACAATTGTACCTTAGTTTACGAATTTGATTCTTCCCTGATTCTGGTCACAAACCAAGCTGGATGAGAACTAAATCAAATTCATTGGTTAGGTTCAGTGTTGACCTTGTGGGAAATTTGATTTGGTTCTTGTCCAGTTCGGTTTGCAACCATAATTATGGAGAGAATTGAGTTCTTGAACCAAGGTACCATTGTAATATTAGCCTGGCAATTCATGACCTCCAGATAACAAGGGCATTTTGTTGTTGGCTCAGTCAGATTTGTATTTTGAAAGCCTATTTGGCCAGCATTATGGGGACTAGTTTAATAAAGTGAAATAATAAAGAGCAGGCAATCACAGTAACCAGAAAATTGATGGTGGTTTAGGTAGGGAAGTGGTAGAAGGAGTAAGAAAAAGTGACCTGTTTTTTTAGAGATACTTAAAATTTAAACATTTTGGATTGATAAAGGGCAGCATTACTATTTGTTGAGAAGATTTTTCTTTCTCCAATCACTTTTACACTTTTCCAAACAAAGAATCAACAGAACAAAACAACTCAGCATTGTGAGAAAGAATCTCTAGATCCAGTTGGTTGCACTGGCAAATTGGGTCAAAATTTAAAGAAGAAATGACACCAATTCTACAAATCATGTTCTATAAAATAGAAAAGAAGCAGGTACTTCCTAGATCATTTTATGAGACCAGCATTACCCTATCTCCAAAACTAAAAACTGTACAAGAAAACTACAGGCCATTATGTCTTAGGAATGTAGGTTAAAGTGCTTGCCTTGCAAGCACAAGGACCCGAGTTCGATCCCCAGCACCAAAAAAAAAAAAAAAAAAAAAAGGAATGTAAATATTAACTGGAGATATTTCTGTGGGTCTATTTATGGACTTTCTTTTATTTCTCTGATGTATTTGCCCATTAAGTTTATCTTCTTTATTTTCAGTGATTTTCAAAGTTTGTTTTTCAGGAAATTAGTCAAATTTCCTCTAAGCTGTCAAGTTTCTGTGAAAGTAGTTGCTTGTGGCATTCCCTGTTATCCTCATGTCTGTGGGGTCTGTAGTGTTTTGTTATCGATACTGGTTATTTGTCTTTTTTCTCTTTTTTGTCAGTCTTGATTGATGTTTATTATTTATCATTTCACATAACCAGCTTTTTTGTTTCTTTCTCCCTCTTTACATTTTCAATTTCAGTGATTTCTGTTCTTATTGTTCCTTCCTTCTACATGCTTTGGATTTATTTTGCCCTTTTACTGGAATGTGGAAGCTTAGATTATTGTGAATTTTCTATAAGCATTTTACTACACAGATTCCCTCTAATTGCTTTTTTAGCTGCATACTACAAATTTTGATAAGTTGTTTCTCATTTTCATTTATGTTAATGTATTTTCCAGTTTCTCTAAGGATTTCTTCTTGGGCCCTGGGAAGACTTACATGTTCATTGTTGAATCTCTATTTAGTGATTTTACTGTTTTAGCCTTTTTATTTATTTCTAGTTTAACCTCATTATGGACAGAATATACACTTTGATTTACTTATTTTTATTAAGGTTGTTTGTTTCTTTTTGATTTGGGAGATTAAACCCAGGGCCTTAGCACTGAGCTATATTCCTGACACCTTTTTATTTTGAGCCAGGGCCTTAGTAAGTTGCTAAATTGCTAAGGCTGGACTCAATCTTACCATCCTTCTGCCTCAGCCTCTCAGAATACTGGGACTACAGGCTTGTGCCACCTCCCTGGTTTAGTTTATTTTATAAATCAGCATATGGTACATCTTAGTGAATGTTCCATGTACACTTGAAAAGAATGAGTATTCCTCTATTGTTAGGTAGAGTGTTCTATGAGTGTCAGTTAAATCCATTTGGTTGATGATGCCTATGCAAATCTGTATTCTTTATTGAGTTTTTTTGGTCTAATTCTATTACTTACTAATACAATTGTATTAAAATCTTTTTTTTATCCATTTGAAATTGTCTGTTTTTCTCCTTAATTCTGTCGGTGTTTGCTGCATATAGTTTGAATTTCTGCCGTATGACACTTATTTAGTATAACTATTATATCTTTTCTGGAAAATGAATGTATTGATCATTACTAATATCCTTTTTATCTCTGATAGTACTCATCTGCATTGAAGACTGTTTTAACTGGTGCTATTACAGTCAATCTGTGTTTCTTATTGTTTACATGGTATTGTTTACCATGCCTCTTTTGGTCTTCATACTTGTACATATCTTTATATACAAGTACTTCAAGCTATACTACAAAGCAACAGGGATAAAAACAGTGTGGCACTGGAACAAAAACAGATGTGCGGTTCAGTGGAACAGAATATAGGATACAGAAACATCCCCAGACACATTCAGCTATTTGATATTTGACAAAGGGGCCAAAAGTATATGTTGAAGGAAAGATAGCCTATTCAACAAGTGGTGCTGGGAAAACTGGATAACTACTTGCAGAAGATTGAAACTGGACCCATATCTCTTACTGTGTACTAAATTAAAATCAAAATGGATCAAAAACCTAAACTTTAAACAAAAGCATTGAGCCTATTAGAGATAAAATAGGTAAAATACTTGAAGCCATAGATGATGGAAAGGGTTTTCTAAACTGAACTGTAATTGCCCAAGAAATAACAACAAAAATCAACAAATAGAATTAGATCAAATTGTAAAGCTTCATACAGCAGGGGAATCAATTAGAGTGAAGAGACAACCTACAGAATGGGAAAAATTTTTTGCCAGCTACTTCTCAGAGAACTAATATCTAGAATAAATAAAGAACTAGAGAAAAGGGGGACCACCCAAAATAAAAGACCCAGTCAAGAAATAGGCAAGTGAAACAAGTAGACACTTCATAGGGGAAGAAGTACAAATGGCCAAGAAATATATAGAAAAATGTTCAACATCTTTGGCCACTAGAAAAATGCTAATTAAAACAACACCAAGATTCCATCTTAGGGCTGGGGATTTAGCTCAGTGATTAGAGTGCTTGCCTGGCAAGCACAAGGGCCTGAGTTTGATCCCCAGCACCGGAAAAAAACAAAAACAAACAAACAAAAAACAACAAAAAAAGATTCCATCTTATAGAAAGAATGACAATCATCAAGAAATCAAAAAAATAACATGTTGGCTAGGCTGTGGTGAAAAAGGAACCCTCCTACATTGTTGGTGGAAATGTAAACTTAGTACATCATTATGGAAATGAGTATGGTGATTTCTCAGAGAACTGAAATTAGAAATTCTGTATGACCCAGCTGTCACCCTTCTAGGTATTGTCCCCAAAGTGCTTAAGACATCATACTACAGTGACACATGCATACTGATATTTTTTGTAGCACAATTCATAACAGTTAAATCCTAGAAGCAGCCTGTATACCCGTCAGCAGATGATTGGATAAAGAAAATGTGGTATCTATATATAATAGAATATTACTCAGCTGTAAAGAAGGACAAATTTGAGACATTTATAGGAAAATGGATGTACCTGGAAAGTATAATATTGAGTGAAATAAACTGGCTTAAGTACCATATGGTATTTCTTATTTGAGTAAGGCACAGTACAAAGAAAGAGATAAATAGAGGTTGGATAGAAGGAGATGAGGAGATAGATCTCTTCTAAATGAGAAGGGGTTCAAGAAACCAAGGGTGAAATAGACTTTTTCTCCTTTAACTTGTGGTATAGGTTATTTTGTCCCAACAAGGAGAAAAATAAGATAGCCATTAATTCCTTTAAAATTGTTTAAATGTTGACATTTCAGTTAGATTCATCATTTTGAAACTTGTTTTCTGTTTGTTTCTTTTGTTTTTGTTTCTCTGCTTAATTTTTTCTGTTATTTGATCATCCCTCATATCCATTTTAGTGTATCTTTTAACATTTTATCTGTACCTCTCTCAATTTATTTCTGTGGCTTGTCTAGGAATTATAACATCCATTCTTTGTCTATTGTGAGTTAATAATGTACCACTTCATAGAAATGTTGAAACCTTTTGAATATATATAAATATATGTACCTGTATATCCATATATCTATATATCTCTCCATCACTGTACCTACTTTGTTCTTCATATTGGAGTTGTTGTATATGTTATACTTACATACATTTACATCTTTACAAGACACTATTTTTTTTAACAAGATACTTTTAATAGTTTTGCTCTAAATAGCTTTTTTTTTTTTAAAAGAACTTAAGATGAGTAGCTGGTCTTTTATATTTATTATTTTTAATTTAATTTTTTATTAGAATGTTTGCCATACAAAATGATTGCATCCATCATAGGGAATTTGTACCTGTACATAATATATATTAATTCTTTTTTCCCCATTCTGTTCTCCTTCCTTTAACCCTTTGTTTCCATTTTTCTTTTTTTAATCCCTCTTTCCTTCCTTCTCTTCCGCGTCCCCTCTCCCTTGTTCCCCATCACATTTGAATATGTTCTTCGTACTTTCCAGTATCTGTCCCCCATTTTGTTCCTTATTTACCCTTTGGGTTTCTCACACAACAGAAACGATGCGATATTTAAATTTGTGTGTCTCATTTATTTCACTTAAAATTATAGTATCAAAGTGCATCCATTTACCTAAAAATGTTTCAAGTTTATTCTTTTTATGTAGCACTTCATTGTATATAAATACCGCATTTTTTTTAACCATTTGTTTATTGATGAGCATATGGGGTATTTCCAAGATACAGCTATTACAAATGGTGCTGCTATTAATATGGGTGTGCATATGTCACTGTGGTATGATTCTTTTAACTCTTTAGGGACAATACCTAGAAGGGGAATGGCTGGGTCAAGTGGAACCTCTAGTTTTAGTTTTTCAAGGAATCTCCATGCTGATTTCTGCAGTGATTGTTCCAGTTTACATTCCCACCAACAGGGATGAAGGGTTTCTTTTTCCCCACAGCCTCACCAGCATTTTTTTTAATCAACATTTTATATGCTTTATTGAAAGTTGACAAGTACAACAATTAAGTACAGGAACACCTTAAAACTGCATAGCAAACATGGACAGAAACATATCCATACACAAAGTGACTAACTGTGCCAAATTCTTAAAATTTCTTCGGGTGTGGTTTGTGCTGGATAGCAGTTTTCATGTTGATCTCTATATAAAAGACAATCCACACCTATTCAAACAGCCAGTGAAACATCTGAATTTGTATCTGTGCAACCTAAATAGTAGTTACAGTCCTCTATTGTACAAAATAGTTAAACTACGTACACAAATATACAATAAGCAAAACAGCCTTCATAGTAAGATAGCCTAGATTCTAGCTACCTGTCACCATTTTCTCACGAATAGTTTTGTGTCATCTGCTGTTTCAGAAAAAGAGGCACAGTACTTTGTTTTTTAAGTGTATTTGGGTGACAGTCATCAGTTTGTACAGTGAACTGAATTCCCCCTCATCTGTCTTGTCTCTTGCTGCCCTTTGAAGTGGGGGAGGAGAGGAGAGAGCAAAGTCCAGCGAGGAGCTCTACTGCTTCCTGACCCCATGCAGTAAACTAGGTGCAAGCAGGAGTGTACACTCTTGGAAGTGGGGTGGACACCGGAGAAGGGATGGAAAGGCACTCTGCTCCTCAGCAATTAGACCGTTGCTCCAATACCTGCCAAGCCACACAGGGTACATCCATGCTGATTCTCTGATTAACCTTTAATTTTTTCAGCTAACAAATTTCTTCAAGCCAAAAGCTTAGGAGTGCTTAATACTGGCAAAAAGAGATAATGGCATATGTCAGTCTCAGGTCTCTTTTGCAGCAAGCAATAAAATGGGTGACTATGGGTGTAGATTCTCTCTAGTATACCTCCTCTGTCTGTTGAGATCAGATAGCAGCAGCCAGTTCCATGGGGAAGCAGCAGGCTATGCAGTGGGTCCTGAGCCCTGGGACGTGGGCTGGGCAGGGGGCTACGTGCTCCCCTGTGGCGGCATGGTGGTGGGAGAGGAGCCAGTCTGCAACTGGGCCTGAAACTGGGCTAGCTGCTCAGGACTGGCCAGTGTTTTCAACAGATTGTTTTCCTGTTCCAGCTGGGAATTTTTCTCTATTAGTTCTTTGATTTGCTCTTCGAGGACTTCCACCTCCTCTCTAACCGCATACATCAAATGGCTCTTCGGCAGATCCATAGTTTGCTCTATTTTGTTGTTGATAGCTACCACATTTGTACCAGAGGAGCTATTGTCAAGCAAAGATGACAAGAAATCGAAAAATGTCTCAGTTGGTAACGCCAAGCTCCATTGCCACTGGTGTACACCATTGGGATTTCATGCAATCACTGCCAAAAACACCCTCGTGGGAAAAAAAAAAAGAAAAAAAGGAACACCAGCAGCCTTGTTTGAGCTAGATAAAATCTTCTGACTTTCTGTAGCCCAGGTAAAGAGAGAGAAAAGAACAATGCTGGTTTAAAGAAGCCTGGCTTCTGGAGCTTGGCGATCCAGGGAAGATGTGGATCCTAGTCCCAGCACAGTGTGAGGCCTCTGGGATCCAAGCGCGGCTCCACTCGGCTCTAGCCTCATCAGCATTTTTTATTGGTTGATTTTTTGATGATAACCATTGTTTATGGAGTGAGATGGAATCTTCATGTTGTTCTAATTTGCATCTCTCGAATGACCACTGATGTTGAACTTTTTTTCATGTTTATTTTGCTGTTTGTACATCTTCATCTGAGAAGTGTCTCTTCATTTCAAATGCCCACTTTTGGATTGAGTCTTTAAATTTGAAGGGACTGATTTTTTTGAGTTCTTTATATATTAGTCCTTCATCTGAGGAGTAGCCAATAAAAAATTTTTTTCCTACTCTGTGGGTTGTCTCTTTGCTCTGTTGGTGGTTTCTTTTACTGTGCAAAAGCTTTTTAATTTGATGTGATTCCAATTGTTGATTGTAATATTTCCTGTGTGATTGGGGTTTTGTTCATAAAGTCTTTGTCTACACCTCTGTCCTCAAGAGTTTTGCCTATTCTGTCTTCAAGCAGATTAAGCATTTCTGTTTTAGTATTTAGATCTTTGATCTGTTTTGGTTTTAGTTTAGTGCATGGTGAGAGGTATGGGTCTTCAATCATGTGGAAAGCGTTTTCCCAGCACCATTTATTAAAGAGGCTATCTTTCTTTCAGTGAAGATGTTTGGCATCTTTGTCAAAGATAAGATAGCTGAGTGTGCTGGGAATTGTTTCTAGATTTTGTGCTCTTTTATTGATCCTGGAATCTGTTGTTTTTTGCCAGTACCATACTGTTTTTATCATGGTAGCTTTGTACTGTAGCTTCAAACTGGGGACTTTTCCTTTTAGCCTCATTCTATTTTTTTTTTTTTTTTGGTGCTGGAGATCGAACTCAGGGCCTTGTGCTTGCAAGGCAAGCACTCTAACCACTGAGCTAAATGCCCAGCCCCAAAATTGGGGATTTTGATGCTTCTATTGTTCTCTCTTCTTGCCCAGAATTGCTTTTGCTATTCTACGTTTCTTCTGCTTCTATATGAATTTTAGGATTGTTTTCTCTAGTTCTGTGAGGTATGTTGTTGGTATTTTGATTAGGATTACATTAAATCTGTGTAACAGTTTTTTAAGTATGGCCATTTGCACTCTATTGGTTCTGCTACCCAAGAACAGGGGCTATCTTTCCATTTTCTGACATTTCTGACATTGTCTTCATTTTCTTTTTTTTTAGAATGATGTACTTTTCAATGTAAAGGTCATCTACTTCTTCATTAGAATGATTCCTAAGAGTTTCATTTTTCTTGAAGCTGTGAAAGGCATTGTTTCCCTCATTTGTCTCTCGTGAGTTTGTTATTCACGTACAGGAATGCTATTAACTTTTGAGTCTTAACTTTGTATCGAGCTCTGCTGCTGAATTTCATTACTAAATCTAGGAGCTTTTTGGTGAATTTGTTGAGGTCTTCTATGTAGAGTATCATGTCATTAGCAAATGATCATAATTTAACTTCTTCCTTTCCTATTCATATTCCTTTTATTCCTTTCTCTTGTCTAATTGCTCTGGCTAGAATGTTTCCAGAACTATATTGAACAGAAGTGGTGATAGTGGGCATTCTTGTTTTGTTTCTGACTTTAAAGTGAAAGCTTTCAGATTTTGACCATTTAGTATGATGGTAGCTGTTGGTTTGTCATAGGTGGCTTTTATCATGTTGAGATCTGGACTTTCTATTTCAATTTTCGGTAGGGTTTTTATCATGAATGGGTGTTGGACTTTGTCAAATGCTTTTTCTGCATCTATTGAGATGATCATGTGATTCCCTTCCCCTTGGTTCTGTTAATGTGGCATATTACATTTATTGATTTGCACATGCTGCACAATCCCTACATCTCTGGGATGAATCCTGCTTGGTTATGGTGTATAATCTTTTTGATGATTTGCTGCATTCTGTTTGCCAGTGTCTTATTGAGGCATTTGCATCTGTGTTGATCAAAGAGACTGGCCTGTAGTTCTCTTTTTTTGTTGGATCTTTCTCTATTTTGGTATCAAAGTAGGGCTTGCTTCCAGGAACGAATTGGGAGTATTGCTTCCCTTTCAGTTTCATTAAAGAGTTTGAGGAGTAGTGGCATTAGATGTCTCTAAAGTTCTTGTAGAATTCAGCAGTGAATTTATCAGAACCTAGGCTTTTCTTTGTTGATAGTTTTTTTAATTACTTCTTGAATTTCATTGACTGATATTGGAATGTTTAGAATTTTTATATCTTCTTGATTCAGCTTTGCTAATTCAAATGTATCTAAGAATCTATCCATTTCTTTTAAATTTTCCCTTTTATTAGGTTACAGGCTCTCAGAGTTGGTACTGATGATCTTCTGGGTGTCTGCAGGATCCATTGTGATTTTGCTCTTTTCATTACACATTGCATGGATTTGGGTCTGTTCTTTCATGTTTTGATGAGGTTGCCTAGGTTTTATCAATTTTATTCAGTTTTTCAAAGAACCAACTCTTTGATGCATTGATTCTTTGTATTGTTAGTTTCAGTCACATTCATTTCTGCTCTAATCTGTATAATTTCCTTCCTCATATGAACTTTGGGTTTAGCTTGTTGTTCTTTTTCTAGAACTTTCAGGTTAAACATTAGGTTACTTATTTGAGCTCACCAAGAGAGAACTTGTTCCTGAGTCAGTCACTGTGGCTAGGGGATAGAATAATCAAGCCAGGTTTGAGTTGCATGCTCATTCCTGCAGACAGTGTCAGGAACTGAACAGAATTAGTATGGAATTTATAGTAAGGGAGTCTTGCTTTACTGTAGGAAAGGTTGTTGGCTGGCTAGAGCAAAACATATGTCCTCTATATGGATGCTATTGGAGGCCACAGAGAGGACCTCTAAGCCTGGTGTGGTGGTGCATGCCTGTACTCCCAGGACTCAGGAGGTTGAAGCAGGAAGATGGCCGCAAGTTTGGGGCTAGCCTGGGGTACACAGTGAGTTCAAGGCCAGCCTGAACCAGAAATAATTCCTCTACTCTGAGGGAGTGGAGTAATTAAAAATTATTTCACTATTTCCATTTTTGACAGAAAAACTACTAAGATCCTTGGAATGACCTTCCTAATAATAATAATTTTAAATTTTACAATAAAAGGCTAAAAAGTAAAGAATCTGATTATTTCATCACCCTAAAGTAATACTAAGGTTTCAGGCTAATACCATTTCATTGGAAGAATAATAACTAAAGATTTTAGAATAGTTAAGAGAAAATTTAGTGGGTCGTGATAACTCTTTTCAAATCTTTGTCAGTTATCATTTGAAAAATCTGCTGTATGATTATGAAAGGAAGAACAATGACCATTGCTTAAAAATTACAGGGAAGCACATTTTATTGCAATATAAAGACAAAGACTATTGATAGAACAGTGAATGACTGGGTGTTTGCTAATGAGTTTGATTTATATGTAAAATAAGGTTTGAAAAAAAAAATAAAATTCTATGCTTCTTGTTCCATGGCTATCTCTGTTAAATCTTTTGTTGTCATATATTGGTTTTGAGTTTACTTAATAATGACTTATTTCTCTTTTTAAAGAATTTTGGACAAGGAGAAGCTCGTAGTTCTTTCCACAGCTGTGTTTGGGCAACTTAATTATTTGAACACGTATGTAGGTTGGCTTTTACGATTTGTTAATATTTTTAAATAGGGAGAAAACCAAAAGCTTTTAGATGAAAAGAAACAAGTTGAGAAGATTACTGAAGAACTAAAAGGAAAAGAGCAAGAACTAACTGGTCTTTTACAAACCAGAGAGGTTTGTTTAAGGTTTTTCTGTTTCAAATATATGTTCCTGAAATATATATTTATAAGATAAATAGTAGTATTGCTATTTGCTTTGTGAAAGATTTCTTCACAAACTTCTTTTTAAAAGTATGTGTTCCTGTTACATTTAAAATGCTAATGATCGATTTAAAATATGTACACCTAGAAAACCTTCATATTATAGTGTGGGAGACAAAGATCAACATTTGAGTTACTGATCCTCTGTATAATGCTTTGGTTTGTAACAATTACATTCTTGATGTTTTGATTATTTCCGAACTTGTACATTTGAAATTTAGTCTTTGTTAAGTTAGGTTCTTAGTTTATAATACTTTTTATAGTGCTCATAATATAGTTTTGGAATTTGTCTATTTTAAAGTGTGTTTCTAGACCATAACAGAATTACAACTGTTTTATAATAGCAAGAACATGTTAGTTTTTTTGATACTACCTGATACCATTATTTAACATATTTCTCCTTAATGATACAACATTTTAATTGAAATTTGTTACCTGGTAGAGTGAAATTGGTAAAAAGTATTTTGTAATATATAATACCATTTTTCTGGTTGAGTTTCAGAATATCAAACAGAATTTACTTATATTGCATTTGTCATTGCTCATTGTTTTTTTTTTAATTTTGTTTTTGCTCATTGTTTTTAAATTAAAATGATTATGTTAAGTCTACTTACATTTAAAATATTTGACATACTCTGCCAAATATTTGCCAAGTGCATTACTTGACTATTTAGTGATCATATCTTTTAAATGAAAAAAACTGGAAAAATACTTGCCATATTTTTATATTTTTTCAGAAAGAAATACATGATTTGGAAATAAAATTAACTGCCATTGCAACAAGTGAACAGCATTATTCAAAACAGGTTAAAGATATGAAAACTGAGCTTGAAAAAGAGAAGTATGTTTTCCATATAGCTACGTATAGTTTATGTATCCAAATAGTAAGCTTTCTGGCGATAAATAATAAATTACTAAATTATGTTCAATATTTATATGAATGAATTTGAAATTGCATCTTATTCCAGTTAGAGATCAGAATAATTTACCAGTTTCATTGTTAAAGGAAATATGTATCATTGACATCAGAGTACCTAAAACAAGGTTAAACCACTTTGAAGATAAGTATATGGTCATCCCTTGATATCCACAGGGGATGTGTTCTAGGACCCCTGAGGATACCAAAATCTGTGATGTTCAAGTTCCTTATTTAAAAAGGGATAGTATTTACATATAACTCGTGCATACTCTGATATGCTTTAAATCATCCCTTGGTTATAATAACTAATACAATGATAGTTGTTTACTGTTCAGGAATTAATGACAAAAAATCTGGATGTTCAGCACAGATACAATTTTTTCCTGAATATTTCCAGTCTGTAGTTGGTTGACTCCCTGGATGTAGAACCCATGGATATAGAGGGCTAACTGTGTTACTTTTATGGAGGTATTTAGTTTCCCATAAAAATAATTATTTGCAGTTCTAAGTACTTCTTTGAATAAGTTATTTCAAAGGATTGTATTAATGTCAAAATTTATTTCTTACATTGTCCAAATAAATACTTAATAAGGTTAGTTTGGAAATAAAGTACAGGAAATAATTATTACATTATTACTTAGAAGTAAATTCAAGTAGCCAGTTTTGTATGATTTTTTTCTCTTTTGATTGCCTCTCAGCTGTAGATAAAAATGAGAAGTAAGCAGTTTACTAGTATATGTGCTGCCGAAGCAAGCACGCAACTGTAAACAGTTTACTGAACAACTTTTCTGTTTCCTCTTAGCTGTCATTCCCTTCTTCTAGTACTGTGTCAACAGTGCTTTTTTAGGAGCTTTGAGTAAAATGCATCTGTTCATTAATGAACAGAGTGCTTTGTCATACTTTACTATAAATTTGTTATCTCTTGTATATTTGCTTTTTTAATCTGTCATTGCTTAGTGAGTGAAGAACTTTATTTCTTCTTTAATGAATTAACAGTTTTATTAAGTAGATAATAGGTATTCCTGGAATCATTCAGTAAAGCCACACACTACCTTACCTTCTTTAAAATCAATACTGTCTGCAACCAGTAACATTAACTTCACTTCTGATGTGGAACATTGGAAACCTTGAAGGGGTGGTTTAATGTTGTGCACAATTGGAGTTAGTTTTATTTGTTTTCATGAAAATATCTCAATTTTAAATATTATGCCACATGTCCTACTCTAATCAAATTATAAGAAGTTTGGAACAATTTCTGAGACAGATTATTGGAGACAAACAATTTTGTGAAGAAAAAGGTACCCTTCAAAATCTGTGGAATAGAGCTGAGGATTTAGCTCAGTGGTTAGAACGCTTGTCTCACAAGCACAAGACCCTGAGTTCAATCTCTGGCACCAAAAAAAAAAAAAAAAAAATCTGTGGAAAAGTGTTGCAGCATGGGAGTGGGGGAATATGGCAGGAAATGTATTTTATGGCATTCTGACAATAATGAAAATTTTCAAACATGAACAAAGAGAGAATAATGTATTAAGATAGCATGAATCTACCATCCTGCTTCAGAAATTATTAGTTAATGGCCAATCATGTTTTATTTATAACCCTACCCTTTCTTCTTTTCTCCTAAGATTACTTTGAATTAAATTTCATATGATATATCATAGAATTTCAAATATAAATACTTTGGTATGACTTTTTAAAAAATAGATTTAGAAATACTGAATTAACTGTAAGTTGCAACAAGCTGTCACTCGAGAAGAAAGAACTGGAACGAGAAACAAGTGACATGGCCTTGGAACTCAAGAAACAGCAAGAAGATATTAATGTAAGTTGAAAAAGTAACAGTGACAGTTTTCTTACCTGTAAACTAATAATAGTTTTAAATGAAATTGTCAAGTAATTTTATCAGCTTAAAAAATTTTGAATATTTTAGAGCTAATACTTTGTTTTAAAAGAAAAATGTGCATATTTATTTTAGGTGCTGCTAATGGGTAATAGAATATAGAGGCTACTCTGATAAATTTAACTTTAAAAATTAAGATTTGTTGTAAAGTATTTAGCCATTAAGTGTATTAAGTCATAAAAGACTGTGGAGGATACAGTGAATAAAATATCCTTTCTCTTCAAGAGCTTTTGACTTAATAGAAAAAATAACAAATATTCAAATAACTTAAAATAGTGTATCATTATATGTTGTCCATGAGGCAAGGTCTTATGACAATTCACAGGATCACTTCAGCCTTGGTGGAAGAGAAGGCTTCAAAGAGAATATAGTACTGATTTTAACCTTAAAAGATGAATTAGAGATCAGTAGGTAACAGTGAGTGGAAAGCATTCCTTGAAGCTAGAACAGTATGAACAAAGTATACAAGGCTCAAAGTATCACTTGGAAATAAAAAAAGTTTTTCCAGCTGCTATATAGAGATTGTTAAGAGAATAATTAATGTAAGGCTGGAAAAGTAGTGTGGAACTGTGCAAATTAAGTAGTCCATTCTATTTCTTATAAATAGATTTTGTGGTGACAGATGAAAGTTTTAAATACTAACTTTGATTTTACTTGCGTTGAAGCAAAATAATGGAAACAATATTCTCTCTTTAGAATAGCAAAAAGCAAGAAGAAAGGATGTTGAAACAAGTAGAAAATCTGGAAGAAACAGAAATACAATTAAGGTAAGACTAATAAGTTGATCTTGTCTGACAAAAGATTTTAATATTCTTTTAACTTGTTACTATTTAACATATGTTGAATATTAAGTAAAAAATTAAATTACTGTTTTGAAATCCTTCTTACACATAAAATAATGTCTTTTTATACTGAGTGTTAAAACAGTGAAATTAGACGAAAATTGATTTTTAAAAAAAATTAATTTTAAACCATCATAAACCTTCTTTAATATTTATTTAATTTGGAAAGTACTCTAGTCATATTCCAGAAGATTTAGAAGTGATTTCAAAAGTTATTTCTAATCACATCAAATACTAGTTAAAGAATGTTTGGTTCTTGATTATAATTATTGATATGTAATTTTATATGTGACTTTCTGTGTATTATTGTTTTACTTTTTATTCATGTTTGTAGGTGTTTTCATAATCAGCTGTTTTAATACCTATATACTTAAGTACTAGTACCTATGTACTTTCTTTCCTCCTGGTGTCAGGGCCTTGTGCTTGCTAGGCAAGCACTCTAACCACAGAGCTAAATCCCCAGCCCAGAAGTATCTTTTTTACCCACTATCTTTTTATTGTCTAGTATCTCTTCCCAGAAGCATCACTGTTTCTTGTGTGTCTTTTCCAGAGATGCATAACACAATGTGTGTTTGTAAATTTTATCTTAATCATGTAGTTCTTAATTAATATCACTTGTATTTATGTTCCTCATTTGTGTGTATAAAATTATGACTATGTCTTAGAATAATGACTAATTTATGACTAAGAAAACATTACAGTGAAATCATGACTTAAGCCATAAATGTTGTTTTCCAGGGCTTTTTAAAAATAAAAAAATGACTGTAAAGATTCAGATAATTACTTTTATTGTTGTTGTTGTTGTTTTGGTGCTGGTGATTGAACTCAGGGCCTTGTGCTTGCTAGGCAAGCACTCTAGCCACCGAGCTAAATCCCCAGCCCCTTCAGACAATTAATTTTAAAATAAATATATGAATTAATTTAATGGAATGAAAGTGTACCTAGTGATAGTAATGCATGAAAAATTATCAGACAAAATGAAAAAGTAAATACAAAAAATAAGTCAACCATTAAAAATCTTAGAAAAAAATGGAAATAATTTGAATTATATCACTGTTTCATTTTTTTTTTTAAGAAATGAATTGGAATCTGTGAAAAAAGAACTAAAACAGAAAGAGGATGAAGTAAAATGTAAACTGGACAAGAGTGAAGAAAATGTATGTTTTATTTAATACTTTTGGTGCAAAATTTCAGTTCATAAAAGACTCATCTAAAACATAAAGCGAGTCTGGGGATTTAGCTCAGTGGTTAGAGTGCTTGCCTTGCACGCATAAGGCCCTGAGTTTGATCCCCAGCTCCTAAAAAAAAAAAAAAAAAATAAAGCGAAGTATTGATGTAGGGATTATTTTATTCCATCAACCTTAGAAATATAGACAAAATTGGATTATTTGGCTTATCTATAGCTGAAAGAGTTACATAATTCTAAATTTATTTTAATAAATGCTCAATGTTTATAATTCTGGGCCTAATTAAAGGCTTGTGCAATGGTAATATGGAATACAAGAAAAAGTTTGTGTTGCACTTTGGTGAATTTAATTTCAGCAAGTTGAGATAGAAGGTTTTTAGGGAAGAATGTCACAGAACCAGAACAGTACAAATTATATGGTATGATTATGCAGTGTAATATGTAGTATAAGAAGTGGGAAGAAAATTGTACCAAGATAGAACAAGCTACAGTAGGAGGGCTATCTTTTCTTTCACTCTTTTAGTAAATACTGTATTATCTACTCTCAAATATGTGCCAGGCATTTTTGTGGATGATAAGTTTATTTTTTTTTATTTTTTAACCAAGAGCATGTATTGGTATATTGTCCATATATTGATCACATTTATCATGTTTGTTTCGTACCCGTACATGGTGTCTCTTGGTTCTCCCCCCTCTTCCCCTCCCCTCCCTTCTGTTCCCTCCATCCCTATTTACAGCAGGTTTATTTACAATTCTCCATGATTTCCCTTTCCCCTTTCTTTCCGTTTTTTCCCTTCCTGCTTTTCCCCCTTCCCTCTTTCTAGTACTCCTCTCCTTTGTATATTATCTCCCTTTTATATAATATCCGTTACACTACTTTGTCCTTATTTACAGTTATGTTTTCTCATATCAGAGAAACAATTTGATGTGTGCTCATGAGTGTCTGATTTATTTCACTTAATAGTATATTCTCAAGGAACATTCATTTACATACAAATGACTCTAGTTTATCCTTCTTTATGGCAGTGTAGTACTCCATTGTGTAGAAAAGCCACATCTTCTTTAGCCATTCATTGGTCGTTGGGCATTTGGGTTGTTTCCAAGACCTAGCTATTACAAACTGCACTGCTGTAAACATGGTTGTGCATATATCTCTGTGGTATGACGATTTTAACTCTTCTGGAAAAACTCCACCAAAAAGCTTCTAGATTTAATTACGAAGTTCAGTTGCATTGCCGGATACAAAGTCAACACCCAAAAATCAATAGCATTCCTATACACAAACAACAAACCCACCGAAAAAGAAATAACAGAAGATATACCTTTCACAATTACACACAAAAAAATAAAATACTTAGGAATCTATCTAACAAAAGATGTAAAAGATCTTTACATGAAAAACTACAGTACTCTAAAAAATGTGGATAATAAGTTTAGATTTCATTTGCTTTAGTGGACAGTAGAGATTTAATAGAGTTTTTATTGAGGAGATGAGACCTTTTAATATTTGAGAGTGGAATAGGGAGAGATGAAAGGCACTAGAAATTAGAAGGCTATTAAAAAGTCTTGCGTGCTGAGGGTGTAGTACAGTGGTAGTGTGCTTACCTAACATGTGTGAGGCCCTGGGTTCGATACCCAGCACTGAAATTAAAAAAAAAAAGTTTTGAAATTTCTGGAAAAAAAAAAACTTGTTGAAGATTCTCATCAAGAGAGAACTTGTTCCTGAGTCAGTCACTGTGGCTAGGGGATAGAATAATCAAGCCAGGTTTGAGTTGCATGCTCATTCCTGCGGACAGTGTCAGGAACTGAACAGAATTAGTATGGAATTTATAGTAAGGGAGTCTTGCTTTACTGTAGGAAAGGTTGTTGCTGGCTAGAGCAAAACATACGTCCTCTATATGGATGCTATTGGAGGCCACAGAGAGGACCTCTAAGCCTGGTGTGGTGGTGCATGCCTGTACTCCCAGTACTCGAGAGGTTGAAGCAGGAAGATGGCTGCAAGTTTGGGGCTAGCCTGGGGTACACAGTGAGTTCAAGGCCAGCCTGAACTCTACATAGTCAGACTCTGTCTCAAAGACAAAACAAAACAAAAGGAGGTACCTAATCTAAATTTAGGTTAGAGCAAGTTTCCTGAAAGAAATAGCATTTACATTTAGTTTATTTAGATTAATAGGAATTATTGGAAGGTAGAGGGGTGGATTCAAGTATAATAGAAGAATATTCCAAGTTAAAAAAATAACCCACATTTATTTGGGACGGTGGAGAAGTATGAGAAAGCATGGCATATCTAAGTAACTATAAAAAATTCATTGTGGTTGAAAGATAGAGTTAAGATGGTGGTGGTAGTGGAGAGATTGAGAAAAAGTGAGGGTACAGTGATGAGTGGAGAGATGAGGGTGGAGAAAGATGAAGTTAGATCATTTAAGGTCACATGACTGAGTAGTATTTAGGAGTTTGAGGTTATTGAAGAGTTTTGACTTGAGGGTCAATTATATTTATACTGGAAAAAGATGTAAGACTATTGGAATAGTGCAAAGATGAACTAACATTTTTGAGGGCTTACAGTGGGTCATATATGTTGTAAATTATTTCTATCTGTTATTTTACTTAATGAATTCATTATTATTCTCACTTTATGAATTAAAAAATAAGGCCTCCAAAGGGTAAAATACTTCAAAAGATTCCATGACTAAAAAGTAGTAGAGTTCTAGTCTTTAGACTGTATCACGTATCCCCCCCTAAAATGCTATTTTTAATTTCAGCTTTGTATTTATTAGTTAAATTCATCCTGAAAAAATGAATTTAAGGTATTAAATACTTGGTATGTAATTCACTACTTAAAAATTTTTATCAGAGGCTGCTTCAGTACATTTGTTGTAGTGGTAAAAAATAAATTTGATGTTAAATGTAAAATCAAAATTCTCCATTAAGAGTTCAAAGTATAATACGTTTTGGCAGTGTAGAAGGTATTAATGATGAGTTGAAAAAACAAAATGCACAACAGATTATTAAGATTTCAACTTACTCAGTTTTCCAGAAAAAAATCAAGTTGCAAATATTTTTTTAGTTTGCCCAACATTTAATTTCATTGCAGTTTTTTTTCTAATCTAGTACCTTATTTCAAATACTGTTTCATTCAGACTTTACCTGAGTTTCAATTCCTAATATTTAAAATGGAGATAATGGTGCCTGTCTGTTCTGTCTCACTGGATTATTGCAAAATTCAGATTAACAAATGTTTGTGAAAGATATATTTGAGACATTATAAACATTTACATACAAGACAGTTTTTAAAAATTCAAGATAAAAGTAGGAAATCTGATAGCATATTGCATCATCTTAAGCTAAGGTATCAGTGAGGAACATTGACATATAAACTGTAACATGAAGATGGTTTTTTTATTGACAGATAAGAATTATATATATTTATGGTATACAAATAGTATTATGAGTTCTTTGTATATTCTAGATGTTAGATCTTTGTCTGATGGATAGCTAGCAAATATTTTTTCCCAGTCTGTGGGTTTTCGCCCTACTCTATTGGTGATTTCTTTTGCTGTGCAAAAACCTTTTAATAGCATGTGGTCCCAAGCACTGATTCTTTGTATTGTTTCCCGTGCAGTCTGGGTTTTGTTCATAAATTTTTTTCCTACCCCTATGTCTTCGAGGGTTCTTCC
>PVJO010009618.1:0-68557 GCA_004026905.1 Hystrix cristata | reverse complement strand
AGATGAGAGAACCAGGTATTTTGCCTTAGGGAGAGGAAGGTAACTAATCTTATATATCCATGTTATCCAAACTTTACTGATAATAGGAATCACCTTGGAAGTACTTTAAAACTGGTGACCATGGTACAATACTTATGGCTTTTCTCTCTGTAGACCCATCTCTGACCTGATGGTGAGGATCCCACCTTTATACAGTCCATCAACAAATCCAGCAACTGACATTTCTCAGCAAGAGTGCTACAGTTTTCCTCTCTTAAATATTGTCCTTAAAAGGTCTGGAGTTATTTCTAAATTGTACCAAATGACTGCTAAATACATATAACCCATAGAACACAACTCAGATTTGTCAGTGACACAATTGGAGGGACTAGTATTCTGGGCTAAAACATAACACCATAAAATTGTCAGAAATATTTATGCAGCTCTTAAGAAGGTTTTAATCAAGCACATAAAATTGTTTCTTCACAACCGAAAAGTAAACGTGTCACCAATGACTTTGCCATATTAGTGAACAGGAAGGACATGATGGGAATTCACTGAATGAAATAAAAGCACTTATTTATTTTACGAAAGAAAATACAGCTCTATTTCTCTAGGCAAATCCCAATTTCAAATACTCTTTCCTTTGTATTTCTACACCTTTGAAATGAGCTGGGTTTCCCAACATTTTGAAGTTCCCACTGTATTTCCTAACTGTGCCTTGAGCAATGTGTTGGTAGCTCATAGCTCCTATTCCTTTATTTAGGAAGCATAATCATCACTTTATTCATATAACCTATTTTTCATCTTGAAAAAAAAACAGTGATTCTGCCTTTATTCATGTTTTACATGTATTTCAGGAAAAATCTGAGAATGTGTCAAGAAAAAAAGAAGTAGTGACATAATTCAAAAGAAAATCACCTAGAACCACTAGATAAAATTTCATTTCATTGCTAGCTCTAAAAGGTAGAATCTATAAGAAATTATTTCAGAAAAATAAATATGACTATGAGCTTACCAGTATTGTGAGGAAGCTGCTGTCAATCTCAGCATGACACAGATGCAGCTATGAGGCACTTTCATGAGTTTAGACTGATGGAAATGCTTCAGAGTTGGCCTGAGAATGATGCATAATTCTCCTCCATCACTTGCCAAGCACTGCAACTGATACACTCATATTTATATCTTCAACATTCACTTGAGAATTGCTGCAGAAGGAAAAAAAAGGCTACTAGTATTTACTGTAAGCCTATTACGTGTCAGACTCTCTAGATGTACCCAAATTAAATTCAAACTCCTTGAATTTTCAGTCACCCTTAACCCTAAGCACTAAATGCCGTACTCAGTCTAGGATAATATAATATGTTTATCCACAATATGAACCGTAGACAAAGTTCAGCACAAATTTCAGTACATAGCTGGGTCCTAAACTCTACCAAGGGACCCCTTCTGGGTACCTTCTTATGCCTTTTTACATTTTTGTTGTTTTTAAGTAATTCAAAATTTTCAGAAAATTTTATAAAGAACTACTTCATACCCATCACTCAATTTTGCTATTTGTCACAACTGGTTTTTCTGTTTCTGTCTCTCTCACTCTCTCCTCTACCTAAACACCTCAGAGTATATTTTCCAAAGTATCAGTAAATTTAACATTGACTGTTACTATTTTCTAATTTTCAGTCCTTATTTTTTCAGTTTTCTCAATAACATCCTTCACAGAATTTTTTTCATACAAGATCTAGTCCAGGATCTTTTCTGCATGTAGTTTTCATATCTCCTTAGCCTCCTTTAATGGAGAATAAATCTTTAGCTTTTCTTCATCTTTTATGACATTCACATTTTTAGTACCTTTTTTGAAGAAAAATGTGAAATTGAACTCAATAAATTTTTGACATATTGATCAATTCAACTTATTTATTAAGTATTTTCCATCCATGAATCTTATAGCTAAAGTACAAAATAGCATCAAACAAAACAAATGTTTAAAATCCGGTTACATTTATAAATTTTTTAAGTCCAGATGTTTTAAAGAACTAGTTTCACAAAAGGTTCTGCTTTAGGTTAAATTGATTGGGATTTTCTTTGCTTCCTGGAGACTGAACTTATTGATCTGGTTTTCATTGTTTTATAATTAATGCAGAAAGCAGACAAAACAAAGTGAGCAGAAATAAAAATATTACACAAACTCACAGTACCCAGATTTCAAGGTCATTTGTTACTAGATACTAATTGGAAGGAAAACACATGGGACTAAAAAGAACAAAGAAAAAGTCACCTTATATTATTAAAATATTTTAAAGAAGCAAAATGAGGTCAAAAATTTAAGCTAGTGTCTTGGTTTAATAGTAGTAGGTGCTTAAAATAAATATCTAATAGATGAATGAAAGAACAATGCAAACTACTCAGAGTGAGACCAGACTGAGTACTTTAAATAAGGTAAGCAGAAACCTGTATGTGTAGCAGATGCTGTGAGTGCCCGCCCTGTACCCTTATTATCTCGCATGGCTTTGGGTGACCATTGCAGAGAGCACTGGTGACTTTCTCTTCAGGTCCCTGTGCCTTACCGCCTGAGGATCGTCTATACCTGCATGCAGGATGGGCCAGAAATGTGGGGAGGTTAAGAAACACCCCAGGAGCAAGTCTCAACCAATGAGGGAGAGGAGCTGGTGAATAAATAAGCCAGCTGCTGGAGTATCCTGCTCACGTGGTATGTGAGGTGCATTCAGTGTCTGGCACACATTAGTGGTTACAAATTTTATTGATAGTGACTTGGGGAGAAAGGCTTCACCAGAAGAATGATTCAAACGTTTGTAAAGTATGTAGAAAATAATGCATACAAAGACAATGCAATTGGCTGGTTACAGTGGGGTACACTGATGCACTTCAGAATTGTGACAAATTTAAGAAGGCTAAGAAATTATATATCCCGGGTGCCAAATCTATGAGTAAGGTTAAATTCCAACATAATCCAGGTAGAACTATAATGGTGTTTGATGAGGGAGGAAATACACAACACAAAAGGCTGCAAGAATTTTATCTAATATGTAATCAGCAGAAGCCAAGGGAGTATCCACTGGATCAGATTTTAATGGTTTTGATCAGAATATAAACTGACTTGATTAGTGGGTACTTTCTTAGTATATGAAACTTTAGCCCCTTCAGAGAAAAGAAGAGATAAACTAGAACTTAGGAGAAAGCAATAGCTGGGTAAAGTTGGAATGACTAAGTTGCCGTGGCAGACAGTAGAGAAGGGACTAAAAGATTCAGAGAAGCGGCCATGCTGATTGGGATCTGTTATGTGAAGTCAGAAGACCCTCCAGAGGATCGTGTTCTGCAGCAGGGCCCAAAGGACACACTGTATGAGTGAGGCCAGCAGAAATGCAGACAAAGTGAGAGAGTGAGAGGGCAGCAGTGTCACTAAGTGGTACAGCAATGGCTGTCTTCTGCAGACCAGGAAAGGTGACAAGAGAGACAGTCAGAGTCCAGAGCAATAGCAGCAGTGAGGATCATGGGCCCTAAAGCAACAGAGGGCAGGTGACAAGGCTTAACCACCAGAAGTCACAGACAAGGGCAGAAGAGCAGCCAAGACAGCTCGAGTAAGGACTGTGGATGACGAATAGAACACAGCACCTCAGTAGGGATGCTGCTCATTACATAGTACATCAACATAAAGGAAGAATGGACGAGATGGAGCAGGCACGGAGATGCACTATCCAAATATCCTTCAAGAGAGAACCTGCTGGAAGGAGAGCAGTTTCCTTCAGAATCTGCTCCGTGGAACCCACACCAGTGAACAGCCTGGGCAGCCTCCAGCCAATGACTGACACCACAGGGGTGCAGGCACTGGCCATTCTGGGTTAGTGTGAGGCAACAGCCTTCGTCCCTCAACTCCCGGCTTTAGCAGGCTGCGCCACACTCAGTCTGAGGCACGTCCTCTCCAGCCCTGATCTTCTCGCTTCTCCTGTCACATGCACACCTGTGTTGGGGCGTGAAGGTTTTTCTTGCCTACACCTGCTCTCTCTCCTTTATCTCTCACTGACACTACTCCTTCAAAAAAAGTCTCTTGCACTTCTGACTCTGCTTAGTTTTCATTGTTGTTGTCGTGTTGTGTTGTGTGGTGTGTTTGCAGTGCTAGGCATCAAACCCAGAGACTGGAGCAGACTACACAAGTGCTGTCCCATTGAGCTGCACCCCTGATCCCTGACTTTGCTTTGAAAGCTGATTTCTAGAGGACCCAGTGGACTTATGCAGTAACTCCAGCACTCCAAACATATGGAAGCAATGATAATTACAAGGATTGTAGGGTTATTTGCTTTTCGTTAAGTCATCAAAGCTTTAAACAACAGACATATCAACCAACTGTCAACCCAGAGTATGTGTAAAGGCGAGAAGCCCCCATATTAGCATTTTGAAAGACTCTAACATCCTGTAGCCAGGAAGGAGACTTGCTGGAAATCATGTTCAAGATTTGATCACGAGGCTTGCAGAGTTATAAAAAGACTGATGATCCTGGTAAGACTTCTTTAAAGCGAAGACTTTTAGAGAAAAGGAATGAAATCCAGAGATGTGGGGGGTTATCAAACGTCTACCTATACAGCAATATGTGGGCAGATAACCCTGAGTCCCTGGATCTCAGCAGAAGTAGCGTCCTTCCCTTTTCCAGAGAACACTGCAAAAGGGACACTACGGAAGGACTTCATCTGAGGCAGAGTCCTTGCAAGATGAATTCTGATTATTTTATTATATTGATACTTCCTTATGAGATAAAAAAATCCTCAAAAACTATAGACTGGAATATAAATTGATGCTACCACTTTGGAAAACCATTGAGATTATGTGCTCAGTTTAAAAATATACAGGATTTTTACTCCTGAATATACACAAACATATGCCTGCACAAAGAGATGTGTACAAGATGGTTTATCGCAGCATTATTTGTAGGGAAACAAAATGGAAATAAAATTCAATTTTCCACCAACTGGATAATAGAGAAATAAAATGATGAATATTCATACAATGAAATAAGGACAAATAAACCATGTGTCACACAATAAGGCTGACTCTCATGATGTTGAGGGAAAGAAGTTAGACACAAAAGAATGCATACTGAATTATTCCATTTACATAAATACCACAAAGAGGCAATCCATTTGATACACTAATCGATAATGATGCACTAATGGCATTTTAGTTCCTTGTCTTTGGAAGAACAAAGACAGTGCCTGGGAGGATGCATGTAGTAGTCAGGGTTCTTGAGAGGAACAAAATCCATAGAAAATATATGTATAATTATGCAAGGGTAGGCTGCTGGGATCAGAAACAGGATACTCCACCACGGCTGTTTGCAGGATCAGAGGCGGAAGAATTCACAGTGGCCATCTGTGTTCTGAAGAGCTGGATGATCCAGGAGCTGCTCAGCCCAAGACAATGGAAGCCACAGGAAAAAAGCGATCAAGGACACAGCACCAGTGCAAGACTGAAGGCCTGGAAGTTCACTGTAGTTGCTGGTATGAGTCTGCATTACAAGGCTGAAGAAAGTGGAGACTGATACGCAAAGGCAATGGCAAAGACTGGGGCTCTTCCAACACAGAGGCGCTTCCTTCTTCTTCCCCTTTTATCCCATTCAGGCTACAAGACTATTGGTGGTGTCAACCACATACCGGGTGAGTCTTCCTCCCCGTTTGCTGACCTTAGACACACCCGAAACTTGCTCCACTAACCTGCTAGGTGTTTCTTAACCCGTTCAAGTTGACCAACAGTGATTTACAGTCACAAACGCAAGGACTTCTTGGGTGTTTGAAGATGTTGCCCTCCTTGCCTGGATAGTGATTTAATAAGTATTTACTTTGGGATAATTTGTATATACACTAAAATAAGGATTGTGTTTTCAGTAAAAACATTTAACAGAAGTCATGGTGCCCCATCAATATCTTTGATGCACAGAGGAGGCGTGATGTGGAAATGCAACAAGTACTCTGAATTAAAAAGCAACTTGGAAAAGTTAGATATAATGTGAAGAACCTTTAAGAACATCTTAAGCAATTTATTATGCTTAAATATTACTTTTTGTGTATGTATAATTGGGATACTTAATAAAATTCCCTATGTAAATAAGCCTTAAAGAGCTCTTTTAGTAAGTATCGATTTAAAATTCTAAGTGATAAAAATGCATAGTGGCATAATTTAATTGGCAACTCTTCTTAGTGGCACATAAAATAATGGTGCATTTTATAATAAATGCCTTCTTAGATTAGATAATGTATAATATTATAAAAGTTATTATTTATAAACCTAAGTTAGCCAACAGAGGATTTTGAATGCAGGGAAATTAGGAAGTTGATACAAACATAAAGAAATGCCTGAGCAGAGGCTACATAAATATGAACCTTAATCAATATTAGCAATAGATAGTGCTAAGCTCACCCAGTCTTCTCTTGTACATTTTCTATGCAGGGTAACAGCTGAGCATAAAATTCAAGCACATAGAAAAGGAGTCTAAGAAGATGAAATGAATGAGAGTTGTGATCCGTCGTGTTGTTTTACTTCAAGTAGGGAAGTATACCTAGGGAAATTATGTACCACAATTCTACCAATTTGGGTAGTAGCAAGTATTAGTTATGAAAATTAATCAAGTATCTGTATCTTTCTAGCTCCCACTTTCGTTTCTAAATTATCTGTGTACTTGTGTTATCTTCCCACCAAACCATAAGGCTGTAAGTCAAGAAGAGTCATATTTGTCTTGTATTCTTTATAACACCCAACAAGTGCTGAAAATAAAACGGGCAGTAAATATTTCCTGAAGACACATCTCCACATCGTGACCTACAAATTTAAATAGTATGTCCCAAGCAGATTTTTGCCAGTGTTGTCAAGGGGAATAGCAAGAGCTCTTAATTTCAGTTCACATTCCTTGATTGCTTTCCTGTACCACCCAGCTGAAATCTCTTTCCAGCTTACATGTATTGCTGGGGTTAATGTACAGTTACAATTCATATTGCACAGACTCTCGGTCCCAAGCATTAATGTAGGGTTTGCAGTGTCCCAACCGTTGCACGAACACTTCTGGACATCTCCAATAGATGGCTCACCTGTGCTTAGTAACAAATCTACTCTTGGTGACTAGCACGGGCCCTCTCCAGTCTCCCACCATAGCATGTTCCGGCTGCATTTAGATGTCCATCCTTGTGTGGGGAGCTGTTACTAGAGATAAATCCCAGCAATACACTCAGCAACATAATGAAAGCTGCTGCTCCTCCCTTTGGACTTGATAGGGTCTCTCGGAAAACGCCTTTTGGAACATTGTAATCAAGACTTCTTTTGGAGTCACTAAACTGTCACCTAAATAAGTTGAACCAATAATACACAGGGGATGGGACACTTGTTTTTAAACCAACGACTTCCATTTGGATATTTTGTCTGCAGGATAAAGATATCTGGCCTTCGTCTCTCTATATTTCAAGGATGCGTAGGTTACTCGTGCCAGGCTGCAGTCCAGTCTGTGAATGCAGGCTGCTCTCACTAGGTCAGCATGGGCCCCTGAACAGACAGGACTCAGTGGCCGTTTTCCTGCTCAGCCGAAAGCACCAGACTGGGCTGCTGCTATGGCACTTACTGAGCCATTTGGGAGACGAAAATCATCCAATTCGCTTGGGTTTTGCTTCTGTCTTTCAAGTCTGTGCTTTCTGTGTCAAAGCCACTCATTAGAGTTACTCCCAGTTTTTCTTCTTCAACCAAAAAGTTACTCTTTGGCAACTAATACACCATTTGCTACCAGATCTGTCTTCTTGCCTGACTCTCGCAGGAGCCTCCGGAGCCTCAGAGCATCTTCCGCAAGCCACAGCAAGCTCGGCAGGCATGTCCGGGCGTGTGTGGAGTTCAGGAGCGGGCAGTTTAGACTAACGCTACAATTCTCTTAGCAGTGAGCTAAAGACATGGGAGAAGAGCATGCGCTAGTTATTCCAGATAGCCGAGTTCCTAACAGTGGTTAAATCCCAAGAAAGCCCTCCTAAGACAGCATTTTGTGCTAGAAATGCATTAAAGAGTCAAAGGCATCGGCATGCGTCCGAGAGGCGTTAAAAGAGGGCTGATAACTGCAGGATTATCCTATGATAAAAAAAGTTCCTGTCTCATTTTGCCACTCTATATCTTTCAGGTAAAGTAATCCCTGCTCTGGGTACTCTTTCATGATGATGTCTTAAAATGTATAATATAATAATAGCATTTATGCAATTTTGAAATTGCTCATGCTTATACAGTTATGTGCTTTGTGAGCTAAATACAGGTTTGAATTGAGGCATGCAGTGACTTTGGTGAATGCAGACTCCATGTGACAATAATGTAAGTCTGGGGAAGAATAATGGAGGCAGTGTCCACCAAGCAGTGCCCCAGAAGCACTCTCCTTACATTTATTAGTGTTCAGTGTTCTATCCAGAATGATTGCTGATCACAGTATGCTTCAATTGGTTAGACTATGACAGCAAATTATGCAAATCTATCTACCAAAACCATTAAGCCAAGAAATTAAGCAAGAATTGGGTAAATATGCAAAGTCTTATTTAAAATTGTTTTTAAATTGGATTTTCCTCCAAGTCAAATCAGTTGACCCTCTACCTCCCTCTACTGGAAGCTATTGGTATTCGGTGGTTTAAAAATACCTAAGAATTGCCTTTGCTGGGGCTTTTGTTACATGTTATTTTGAGAATTCCAATATTCTCTTTTATTTTTCACCTAAAATTTGCCAGTGGTTGTTACCCTAATTTGTGATTTCCTTATAAGCTCTGGAAAAGCATTGAATAGTTCATCTTTGACTTAATTCTTGAGGCTGTGTTTTTTAAATAAGATGAGAAATTTAAACACTGATTACATAGGAGTAGATTAATTCAATTACCTTTTTCATTTATTGCACTTGTTCAGCTAAACATGATTCATTTGTTCTGACAAACTCTACCAGCTATGTAGATGTTTAATTCAGAAGGCCACATCTTTTCTCCCATCCTTCTGCTGGTGGCCTCTTCTCTGTTCTGATCCTATCCTCCACCCCCTCATCACCCTCAAGACAGATATCTATATTCTCTTTTTTTTGTTTTGTTTTGTTTTGTAAATGGGAATTAAACCCAGCACCTTTGCACTGGCCTATATCCCCAGCCCTTTTATTTGTCTATTTTTTGAGTCAGGATTTTACTAAGTCACTAAATTGCCCAAGCTGGGCTCCAATTTGCCTCAGCCTCCTCGAGTGCTGGGACTACAGGTGTGCACCACCACGCCCAGCCGAGACATCTATCTGCCTCTGTATCCAACCACCACTATTCTCTTCTAAATCAAAGTCGGAGAACCCTTTCACATCTTAACAAAAAACTTTATACAGTGACTAAGGCCTTGACAACAAACCACAAATGGATTGCTTACTTTCATAAATCACAGCCTTATTAGGGCATTCCAGTTAATTCTATGCAAATGCCCTACACTAAACACAGTAAAACTATGTCCAGGATTAAGACTTCCATTCTTATAATTTCAGACTGGCCTTTTAAAATCAATAGTGCGTGCCCCGCAATTGCCACACCAGACCTGCGGTAATAACAGACTCGGAGCTTTGTTGAATCACTGAGTCCTCTTTAATGAGGCTTCTGGGACTTTCCTCACGATGTGCTGCACACAGCCAGCCTCCCTCCTCCACATGAGTCAGGGAGTAAGCATGGGTGAGGCGACATGCAAGTTCAAAACCCCACATGCCACTTTGCCCTTAAGACGGTATACTCAGTAGGATGCCTACTCAAAAACACAACTGTTCTCGGTCCTTCTCAAATCACTGCCACACGCTCCAGCTTTGACTAGTTGCTGTGTATATAACGTCTCTGTTTACAAAAGGTTTCTTAAAGGCCAGTTTATGTGATATGGCATTAAACTAAGAAGATTAATTTTCCTGGGTGGCTTATTGGAATTAACTGTAGTACTTTGTAGTCGTACATGCTTTTGCTGGTCTCAGATTATCTAGTTGAAACAAAACTTTGGATGTAGGCTGACTCAAAGACCGGAAAATATCACCTGTAAAATAGAAATTGGAGTCTGGAAAGGTGCTGAGTGCTACAATAGTACCTAAATGTCACAGAAACAGGAATAAGTAGATTAATGCTAAGATTCAGTTTAAGTCAAATCTAGAAATTTTAAAACTTTGTAACTATCACTTGCCTCTGACGAGAAAAATGCTAATTGCTAATGATTCCTGGTAGAGGCTAGGATCAGAAACCTTTTGAAAAACAAGTGAAGCCAGTCATGATGCTATATGTCTGTAATCCCAGCACTTTGGGAGGCTGAGGCAGGAGGATTGCAATTTCCACCCCAGCTGGGCAATAGAGACTTAGAGAGATCCTGTCTCCAAATTTAAGAATAAAAGGGGGCGGGGGATATATGTAGCTCAGTGCTATCCCTCATGCCAATAATAATAATAGGAGAATCCATCTTCTTTAAGAACATAGCTTCTTCTCGGCCCAAAAACCCAGGTCTTGTGAATGGTGAAAGCTTTATGTAATACAAAGATTTCACTCCTGGACACCATGGCCACAGTTCTGTAGCTCCTAATAGGCGTGAGCACCTGAAGTTCGCTCATTCCTCTGAGAAACTGTACCTCAATTCTAACTCGCTCGATTACAATTTATTCTCCATATTGCACTCAGAACTGCCACTCTAAAGTGCAGATGTATTCACCAGGCCCCTCCTTAATTTTAGTGGCTGTCTCTTGCTCTTAAGACCAATCTTGCCGGCCTGCATTTTTAAAGCACCTTAGGTGTGTCTCCCACATAATAATTAAAGACGGATGGGCAGGAGTGCAGGTGCAGCGTGCAATAATACACACTTCTAGCTTCACACAAGATTTAGCTGACAGCTATTATGGAGCCTCCTTCAACTCCTCACTAAAATAAACATGAAGAAAGAAAACCTTGAAACCTATAAGAAGGAAAAATTAATTAATAAAGATGAATGCATAATCAGTTAGCATAAAACCGGTGACTAAATAGACAATATACTAACGATCCAAGAGTTGGGTCTCGGGAATTAAAAACAGTGGCACAGAAACTGGCAGCGAATACGGCCTCTGTGGGACCTGGAATTCAGACACCTGGAAAATAACAAATTGGTGAAGAAAAAAACAAAAAAGAAGCAGCAGATCGCTAGGAATCAGGAGGAAGCTGTCGGGAGAACTAAAAACTACAGAAAAGGTAGGTAAGTGGAGCAGAATTCAGAAAAAAAAGAAAAAAGGAGAAAGAAAGCAGTCAGGGTAGCAGGGCAGGAACTCGGCCTCCCAGGGAAGGGGCCTGCTTCTGCTGACACAAGGTCAGCTGTAAGCTCCAGGAAGAAACAACGCTGGACCAGCAGCACAAGCCCCAAGAAAAGCTCGAGTTAATGCAAACTGCACCAAAAAAAGGAGTTTTACTCTGAAAGTGACTCTTTCCATTCAGCAGGCTGGAGTTGGAGAAGAAATCCAGCACAGGTCTGCCATATTTGAGCATTTAATCAGGAGCCGTTTTGGAAGGGGGTTAAGACTGAGCTACAAAATGACTGTACTTCGGGGCTTTTGGAGTCACCCTACCACAGTGATCGGGTGGGAGACAACCACAGGAGTCCCCGAGAGGGTGTGGGCTAGACATAGCCCTCCTCCCCGAGAAGTTAAAGCTCAGGCCGGGAAGGTTGCTGGGTCCCACCTGTGAGCGGGCACCCGCGTGTGGCTTCTGGATGGGCTGAGTCTGAAAGTGCTGGCATCGAGTCTGGTAAACTGCTTGATGCCAGCCCCACCCTGCTGCCTCCCTCCAGCACAGAATTCGGTGGTCTGTTTGCTTTCCTCATCTGCCAACATGATCGGGAAAATGCCTCAGCTTGGATGGATGCCACAGCTTGGGGGAAGTCAACTCACCAACCCACAGATCATAAAGCTGGGCTGAGGAAGTCATGACAGGGGCACAAGACGGACACAGAGACCAGGAGCAACTGGAATGACTGCGATTCTAGGGTGGACACCATTCAGTGACCCTGCCCAGGAAGAAAGGCAGGACAGGATTCAAGGTCTCGGCAGTGACTCACAATCCCTGCCCCATATAGGGTGGATTCCGGTACTGCAGACCATGGAAAGAACCCACTCATTAAAAACAGAGAGTAGGAGAGAGCAGACCTGAAGGGGCCTCCCCAACATGAGAGATCAGGCCCAGAGCGGTGCCCCGACACACACACACACACACACACACACACACACACACACACACACACCCCTGAGGGCGCAGACCTGTGAGGCAGGAGCAGCACCCCTCTGCAGGGGAACACAGCACATGTCTGCAGAGAGAGACTAACCCCCCAACCCAGTTCTGGATAAATATGACACCTGGGGAGAGAAGGGGGTGACCAGACTCCATGACTGTTAACACCGAGTCCAACAGCCTGCTCGAACCCCTGCCTTGCAGCCAGCAGCCAGCAAGAAACACGCAGTTGATCGTATTTCCCATCTACCAACAGAAGCGAGGACAGACACTGAACAGTAACCATAGTCTGGAGGGAATGAACAGAAGGGCCTCTAGTGCCAGGAGGGCACCTGGAAGAGTCGCAGGCACTAGAGCTGGGCACACAGAATTACGTCTGGCCAGATCGCAAGACTGCAGATTGTAGAAAGAAACCACTCATTCAATAACACAAATTTTTTCTTTCATTTGATTTTTTTTTAATTTTCATACTTTGTATTATTTTAATTTTTCCTTCACCTGGTTTTTTTAGGGTCAAGGGTTTTTATCCCCCATTTTTTCTTTTGGTTTTTATGTTTCCTTTTAATCTTTTTTCCCTTCCAAATTTTTCTCTCCTTCTTTTTCTCCTATTTTTGCTGTTTATCTTTTTTTCTTTTTCTTGTTTCTTCTTTCCTGCAACTGTTCTTTATCACTATTAATTTCCTTTTATTCCTTGATAGGACCCCCTATCTTACATTTCTCTTCTCCTTCTCACAGCCCATCAATTGGTTTCTCAAATTTTTCTTTTTTTTTTTTCTCATGCTCTGGTTCCCTATAATTGATGCTGATTGTATTACTGTAGTCAAGGTGTCATAGACGTTGCTATTAATTGGTTTTCTTGAAATGCCAATATTTAGATCGCTTAGGGGTCATTAACAATCCTGCCATTCATTCTGGGAGAACTGAATATTGGGCCAAACATGCTGCAACCTCCCATCTCAAGTAGATGGAGGTGGCTGGAACCTGGAAGAGGGGCAGAGGCCAGCAGTCAGCCATGACTGGAGAATGCCACGGAAAAGTATACGTTAACTATAGAGGATTCCAAATAAAACTTTCCAATAAGCCCGCAAGCCTCAATACAAAACAAGCAAGAAATAGAAACATGAGAAAACAAACCAAAAAAATTCTTCCAAACACTCTCAGAACTGATCCAGGGGGCATCCAAGGGGGAGGAAAACGAAAACCTCACACCTGAATTATCTGAAATGGTAATAGGGGAGATAACAAAGCAGTTCAATGAAGCAATTGCAAGATCATATAAGTAACAAGATAATGGACCAATATTTGTCAAACTCTTTAATGCAATCTAAAGGTAAGGAGCATTCCCAAAGTCATTCCTGGAAGATAGTGTTACTTTGATTTCAAAACCAGACAACCACCAAAAGTTTCCAAAACAATACAAAGCCAATCTCTTTAATGAACCAGAGGTAAAAATCTTCAACAGGATTCTAGCAAACAGAATGCAACGAATCACCAAAAAGATTGTACATCATGACCAAGTAGGTTTCATCCCAGGGGTGCAAACAATGGCTCGATATATGCAAATCAATACACGTAATAGGCCACATAAACAGAAGTAAGGATGAAAGACAGCAACAGAAGCAGAAAAGCCTTTGACAGAATGTAACATCCGTTCGTAATGAAAACTCTGAAAAAATAGGTATAGAAACACATTATCTCAATCTGATAAAAGCCATTTATGATAAACCTGCTACCAACATCGTATTAAATGAAAAAAAGCTGCAAGCTTTCCTTTTAAAATCAAGAATAAGACAAGAAAGCCCACTTTCACCACCCTTGTTTTACATAGTACTCAAAACATATCGATCCCTGGCACAACAACAACAAAAAATTAGAGCAATCAGGTAATACAAAGTTACAAAAAAGGGCATACATATATAGGAAAGGAAGAAGTTAAATTATCACTGTTTGCAGATGGCATGATCCTTTCCAGAAAAGATCCCAAATATTCCACCAAAAGATTGATAGAATTCATAATTAAGTCAACAATGTAATAGGACACACAATTAACACACAAAAATCTATAATGTTCCTCTATACCAATAATGAACTCACTGAGAAAGAAATTAGGAAACGATACCATTCTCAATAGTACCCAGGAAAATTAAATACTTAGGAATTCTAAAAACAAGAAAGTGAAAGACATCTACAACAAAAGCTACAGTACTATGAGAAAAGAGATTGAAGGGCACATCAGAAAATGGAAAGATATTCCCTGTTGTGGGATAGGCAGAATAAGTATTGTCAAAATGGCCATACTCCCAAAATGGACAGATTGAATGCCATCCCAACATTCCTCACAGAACTAGAGAAGACAACTCTGAAATTCATTTGGAACCAGAAATCATTTAGAATAGCAAAAGCATTTCTGGGCAACAAGAGCAGAGCAGGAAACATTACAATCCCAGGCTTCAAATTATGTTACAAAACCACAGTGATAAAAACAGCAAGGTAGTGACACAAAAGCAGACATGTGGATCAACGAAACAGAACAGAGGATACAGAAACAACACTGGGCACTTTCAGCTACCCAGTCTTTGACAAACAGGCCAAAAAAAAAAATACTCTGGAGGAAAAATAGCCCTTTCAAAAATGGTGCTGGGAAAGAAGATTGAATCTAGACCCACATATCCCAGCACATACTAAACTAAAATCAAATGGATAAAAGATCTAAATGTGAAAAAAGAAACTATCTGCTGGAAGATAAAATTTGTAAAATTCTTGAAGACATAGACATAGGCAGCAACTCTAAACACAGTGCCAATCACATAAGAGATAAAACCAAGGATCAACAAATGAGATTATAGCAAATTAAAAACTTCTGTACAGCAAAGGAAACAGTGTACAGAGTGAAGAGACAAATTATAGAACTGGAAAAAAACTTTGCCAGCGATTCTTCAGAGGACTAATATATAAAAAATTCAAAAAAATCAGGCCCCCAAAATGAAAGACCCAATAAAAATGGGTAGCTGAAATGAATGGACACTTCTCAGAAGAAGTACAAATGGCCAATCAGTAGAAGAAAATGTTCAGTGCCTCTGGGATGCAAGTTAAAGCACCACTGAGATTCCAGAAACAATGCCTAGCACCAAGAAATCAAATAATAACAAAGCCTGGCAAGGCTGTGGGGGAAAGGAGCTCTTCTACACTACTGGCAGGAGTGTGAGCTAGTGCAACCACTACAGAAATCTGCATGGAGATTCTTCCTCAGAGGAAAAAAAAAAAACTAGAAATTCCTCTGGATCCAGCTATTCCCCTTCTAGGCATCCTCCTGAAAGAGTTAAAAATATTACCTTACAATGATATAAGTATACCAATGTTTATAGCAGCATACTTCATAATGGCTAAATCGTGGAAGTGGCCTATATGTCCATCACCAGATGACTAGATAAAGAAAATGTATTTATACACAATGGAGTAGTACTGTGCTGTAAAGAAGGATAGATTTGAGTTATTGGTAGACGAATGAATTCGCCTTGTGACCATAATGTTAAGTGAAATAAATCAGACACAGAAGCTTAAATATCACATGCTTTTTTCTTATATGAGAAGCCCAAAATATAAATAAAGTAAACGGCAAAATAAAAGATACTTAGTAGGAAACGGGGAAGTAGATCTCTTGCAGATGGGGGAGGACCGAGATGGAAATAGGGGACTGGAGGGTGAGGAAGGGGAGGGGAAAGGAACACAAAAAGAATTATGTTATGTACAAGTACCAACTTCCCACAATGACTATTACATTATGTACTGTAGACATATACTAGTAAAAATGAATAATTTAAAAAAAAAGAGTTGGGTCTCACTGGGCACAGTGGAGCACATCTGCAATCCCAATGCTCGGGAGGCTGAGGCAGGAGGATTGCCTTGAGTTCGAAGCTAACCTAGACTACATAGTTCAAGGCCAGCCTGAACTACAAAGTGAGCCCCTGTATCAATAAATAAATAAGTAAGAAGTGGGTCTTGAGAAGATCACCAAAATATTTATCATCCCAATGACACATTATGATATTGGAAACAAACCTAATTTCCACCAATACTAGAATGAATAAAGTTCTAGTTCTTATTGAATACTATAAGTTAATATGTATAATAACTCTATAAATGACATATCAATACACTTGAACTTCACAAATATAATACTAATCAAAGAATTCCATTACAAAGATATATATTATACACTTTTATTTATGAAAACTTCAGTAACAGACAAAACAATCTATGCCCCTGAATTTCCTAATGAGGATTTTTCTGAAATTTGACTATTCTGAAATGTTTAAAATTGATTTAGAATATCAAGGCAGTTGTGATAATGCCACTAAAGACACAAAAGAGGGCTTCCAGAGCTGCTTCCGAAAGTGGCAAGAACGGTGGGATAAGTGTGTGTGAACAACGGGGAGTATTTTGGGGGGCGGGGCAGTTAATGACAATGTTTCTTGCTGTAATATATTTCTTAAAATTTAAACATTCATTATATTTGTTCATCATACCTACACAATTATAATGATACAACTATATGTAATAATGTAGCAAAGAGAAATAGCAAGATCTTTGTAGCTCTTAATAGACTCACTTTTTGAACGCTCAATAATTCATTACAAAGATGCTTGATAAGTTGAAGGATAGCTTTTGTTTTGTGATTTTTTTCCAGAATATGTCACTTTGTAGGCAAGTTACTAAAATTCTTTCATGTATAAGATTTCTCTTTCCCTCGTTTCACTTAAATGCTGTCACGATTCACCAGATTTCTCATTTATTGTCAATCCTGAGAATTTTTCAATTTTATAATATTTTTAAACAATATTTGAATCATTCTTTAGATAACAAAATGGTAAAGTTGTGTGATTTTACTTGACTTTCACTCTAGACGTGTACATCTAAAATGCTGCTAAAAATAATAAAGCAAACAGAAAAGAAAATATGTTCATATATAAGATTCATTTTGTGATATACTTTCTTCCAGACTAAGACATAAAGTTGTAATGAGTGTCTATTTCAGATTTTGGAAAATCCAATTGAGCCTGAGGCATTACGTCAGTCATTGCTACATCTGCCTGGTAAGCCTCAGTTATAGGTCATGTTTGTTACCTGTTTCAGGGTGTCCTTTCCAGGATTCCTCTCCCCACAGCACAGCACAATGAAGCTACTGAAAGAATGTTATCACTGTGCTCAACGCTCCACTTCCATCCTTGCTCCAGGTATTTGAGAAGTGAGAGGACGTCACAGTGAGATGGTACATTAGCGAGGCTCTTAAGAATCTGACATCTCCTACGAGACCCCAAGTTCCTCCATGTGCAACTTTTTGCTGGAAGCCTCGATCGGCACCACAGACCGCTGCGATCTGATCTGCCGGGAATCCGAGGATGTCGCTAGGCCCCTATCTGCAGTCTACTGTCTGCGGAGATAGTCCAACATTTTTTATAATGTTAAAAATAATGATACACGAATTTCTCTCTCTGCCACAAAATGTCATCCACAAAACGAAAATAAACGACATCATGCAAAAGAAATAAAAATCTGTCTTGAAGCGAAGTGATTTTCTTGTAAGTAGAGTTGGTTTGCCTTGAAGCTAGAATTCAAAATATTTTGAAAATCTTGAGCAATGAACTGAATCTTTTTCAGTGTCTTTGAAAAAGAAACTCAATACAGTTAACTGCTGAAAAATAGGACTAAACTGTACTATGACGGGATGAAGAAGACGTGCTTTGGCGACAGTGATGTGGTTATAAGGAGCAGCAGGGCTCGAGTCAGTGGGAGGCTCACCGTAAGTCAACAGCAACATGATCTACTCAGGGGCAGACATGTGGCCTGACCCCAAGAAGAAAACCACCTCTGTCCTGGGTGCCCCGCTTTAAAGGGAAACCGATGAACTCAAGAGTGTGCAAAAAAATTAACCAGGATGGAAACCTTAACGCAGACTATAACACACAGGAAAAATCAAGTAAGTAAGGGACACTACCATAAAGGTCTGAGCAGGAGCGGGATTGCTGCCTTCCTGCACGTGGCCAGCTCTGTTTTCCGTGACTTCAAAAGAGATGGATGAAGAGAGACGGATGTTGACACAGTGTAAGAAGGAACTTCGTAATTTCCAAAACAGCTCAATGATAGAAATGCTGCCTTGCACGTTCCACTTCACCAGAGATGGACAAGCATGACTGGGGAAAATATTCTTGCTCAGCTTTTGCAAGAATCAACAAGGAGTTTAGACTAAATAACCTGCAAAATCTCTGAAGCTCTGAATTCTGTGATTCCTTTACTCTAAAACAAGTACTTAAGAGCGGTAGAACATGAGTGCATGCTTGATATTTTAACAACATCAAATCACCCTAGTTCGCTAGATTCCAATTGCTCACGGTCATACTGTATTGAGAGCGGAGAGCTATTCAGCTGTGGAGCCGGATGCGATTCAAATGCAGTTTTGGCTCCACTATTTGCTGACTGAGTAGACATGGGCCAAGTACTAACCTCTCGAACCTCAGTGTTCTGTAAACTGGGGGAACCGCGTGCATCTTGCAGGTGTGTTTAACGATTGGCGGTAACTAGGCAACAGACCTAGCCCCAAAGGGATTCTCAGTCCACAACAGCTATTATTACTGTCATCAGAGAATGTCTGAACGACGCTGCTCTGGTTACAATGATGGAATCCTACACTCAGCACGACTTAATCAACTTCACTACCTTAAACGAAAGGAAATACTGATCAAGCCAAGTAAGGGACGAAAAGAAGAAAATAATCTCAATTTAAGGAAGTCTATCAAACTTCTTTCTTCCCAGATGCAGAATCCTTCCAACTCTGGCACATTTCAAAATTGCTTAAATAACCATTTATTTAAATATCACAAAGGAGCACAGTGTAAGTTGACAGCTCCAGACTAGAAACAAGCACAGGTCAACTGGTAACATGCAGAAGACATGACATGGCTTCTCATCATGAGGCATGTTGCTTTATTTTCCCTAGTTATTTTTCATCATAAAGTTCCCAGTGATGATGTGTTAGAAGATCTAAATGTTGCTATTTCCCCTTCAGAAAGCTAAGGAAAAGAAAAGGTGTGAGCATAATTTTTATTACTTTGTGTTTATTAAACTCTGGTTGGAAGTATCAATCTTAGTAATATGAAAAATACATAGATTTTGTAAATTTCTCCAAGATTCGTCTTTCTGTTCAACTAAAGTGCACGGTGCTGGCTACTTTAGTGGAGAGACATATGGGATTTATGTTAGAGAATCCAGACGCCAGGCTGACCTCGGCTCGTTTGCCATCCTTTTAAAACATGAATCAGATTATACTGCCCTCTGCTCAAAATCCTCAGGGCCCTTACCGTGTCCACCAGGCTTTATGTGATGTGTCCCTCCCCTTGCAACTCCCTCCTAATAGCTACACATTCAGGGTGTCTTTAAGTGTGAGTCTACCTCAGGCCCTTTGCACTTGCTGTTCTCTCTGCCTGGAATGGTTTTCCCCAGATATCCATAGACTACACTTCCTCACCTTATTTAGGACTTGCTCAAATATTATTTGACTGGCTGAACATTCTACCTAAGAATACTCCCCTTCATCATCCTTTATCCCTTACCTTGTTTAATCATGTTTTATTAACACTTATCACCACCTCACCAACTGCACATGTATCTAACGTGTATTAATTATGCCCCTTTCCCCTGGAATCTCAGCCCACTGAAACAGTGGCCATGATTGTTTTCCCGGCCACAATAATCCCGCCATGTTGCTCAGCACACTACCTACATAGCACATGACAGGCACACAGTCGGCATCTGTTGAAGGAATGAATTCATCAGTGATTTTCCCACTTGTGTCACAGACGGTAAGATGAGGAGGCTGGATTAGAAAAATCTTTAACTTCTTCTCATGCTCTAACATTCAATGATTCTCTCGTTTCCTAAGATTCTGTTCTCGAGCATTATGTAATTTTTAGAAAGAAAAAGTTTCCTAAGGAACAGTATGCTAAGAAAACAAAAATTCTAAGTAAATGTGATATTATCATGTCTAGAGCAAAATATTATTTACAGGAAAAAGTTATTGTTCAGTATTTTAAATATGTCATCGCGACTATCTAGACATCGACGGACCATCAGCTTCACTGTTCTGCCTTCGGCAGCTGTATGTTATTCTTTTTATAAAAACACGCTGGATTAAACCCCAAGTGTTTGCCTTCCACAAGTGTTTGGTGGTACACCCGCCTCTATTTTATATGTGGAAAATTGGGCATCAGCAAGAATAACAAACTTGACCAAGAATATTTTCTCCCTTTGACAGCGCTGCATCTCTAGGACCTAGAACATAGCAGGTGCTCAGTAAACAGTTGTGGGGTCAGTGCTGAATGGTGGCCCAGGGCCTGAAAGCCAGGAGAACGCAGCTCCAAGCCATCTTTTTTCTCTCTACCTTCCTTCCCCTCGTTCTCAGAGTCAGGGCATCAAGAGGTGACCAAGGAGGCCAAAGAGACCTGGTCTTCTAACGCTCCTCAACCTGCTGCCTGTGTGCCTCATCTGTATCTGGAAATGTCTGTCGTTTGGGGATTATGAAACAGTATTGCAAAAAGAAAAGGAAAGTCAGAACAAGACTCAGGAATTCTAGTTTTCTGTGCCAGCTCTGATGCCTACCATACACCAAGCTTTGGCAATGCCACTGGGGTGTTTGAGTCTCAGCCTCCTTATCTGTGTGGTGGTGTGACCAATCTCGTGCTCAGAAGGATATCAGGAGGAGAACATGCTGCTCAGCACTTAGTAGGCCCTCAGAATTTGTGTCTGTTATCAAACACTAATAAAAGAGGCCATGACCTACACAAGTCTCAGCTTGCTGTGACCAGCTTGCTCACCGAGACAAGTTACCACTAGGGGACACTGAACTAGCAAGAAACTTAGACCAGACTGAAGGGAACAAATGTACCCCGATCCTCGCTGGATGACTTGTCAAACTGGAGCACTGTGACAAGGCTCCTGCAAGGATTCTCCAGCAGCCCAAGACTATAAGGAAAGAGTTCTACCTCAGTGCCGTGGTTAGGTGGCAGCGTTGGCATTTACACATGTGTCCCATCGTCGTCGGTGACAGCCACTGAAGATGACAGCCTTCCCCTGCACTTTCTAATGACGGTGGGTTCTGGGCTTAATCAGAAACCTTTCTCGGTGTCTGTACTAATATTCCAAGGCTGAAATTTCTGATGGCCTCAGTGTATACATTCATCGGGAAATAGTATTTGCCTTGCTTGTGTGAGCCATAGAAAGACGTATCATTTGCTCCTTCCTTGGCCTGGACAAAGAAAGATGAAATCTCTTAGATTCATATTTCACTGAGATTAACCCTCACCCCTGTATTTTTCCTTAACACAGGACAGAATCATTCTCCCTTCCCCTACAGTGAATACAGTTTTGCAAATTTTGTGTTTTAGATTACAAAAATATTTAACCGTAAAGATGGTGTTGTATGGTGTAACACTTCATTCAATAAAGGTTCCATCTCCCAAGGCTGACCCTGATTAGCATGACCATATAGTTTATTATGTACACTGAGACTTTTTGAGAGTAAACAGGAGTGTTAATAATAATTATGACAGACCACAGGCATGAATGGAGTTTGTGATCCCTTGGTGCTTAAAGGTGCTTAGAAACTATTGGACCATCTGCTATCTTAACGTTTTACCTGGGGAAAAAACCCTCCCTAGGAAATTTTTTTACATGAAAAGTATTGGTGCTTATTCTGCACAGACAAGACTGCCTTGGTTTCCAGGGGAAGTTCATAATTTCTCTCTCTCTCTCTCACACACACACATGCACATACACACACCTGTAAGCCCTTGTAAACCCATTCTTTAAAAAAGTGTCTGGCAGATACTTTTCTTTCTTTCTTCTTTCTTTCTTTTTCTTTTCTTTTTTTTTTTTTTTTCCTTTTTGGTGTTGGGAATCAAACTCAGGGTCTTGTGCTTGCTAGGCCAGCGCTCCACCACTGTGCTAAATCCTCAGCCCCCGCCTTTCTTGTAAAGCTCCTCTCCTTCGACTTCTCTGCCCTGGGAAACTGTATGCCTATCCTTGTCTTCTCTCCACGACTTTTTTAAATGCTTGTATGTTACTGTCATATCAAAATAACTCTTTAACCAGTTTCCTGTTCTAAACAACAGTTATAATTCATTTTGCTAGAATGAAAATAATGTACCAATTGTTCAATTAGTGTCTCCTAGACTCTAAATTATGCCTCTGCTTGTTTAATATGAATGTAGACATGGAGATGGACATTGTGATGGTTCAAAGAAGCCACGGGTTGGGCTGACACGAGGCCCAGGCCGCAGATGCCTGTGACGTTCTGCAGGCGTGCACCACCCAGTAGGTGATTTCCAATGGACGACAGTCAGAATACTTGCTGGAAAATCCCACTGAAAGGAAATGAACTGCCTGAGCCCAGTCAAATGTTACATATTAAAATTCAGACTAAAAAAGGAAGTAGAAGAAAGACAGGAAAGAAGACATAAGACAAGAGCTATGCCTTGTTGTTTTCCGCTTCCTGGGCACACAACAAACAAAAGTTAAAACATTTGTCATTACAAAATCATCTTAATTCTTCAAAGTATGCACTCCTTAATCCCTTCAGGTAAGAGGCAAGATTATAGGGTTGGATGCATGTGTGCATATGCACGCATACACACCTACATAACACGGAAGTCGAAATAAAAGCCTCTTATATTGAAAAAGTGTTCAGATTTTATAACCACGTCTTGTTTTTCTTTTTCTGGAGCAAGAGACACTTCTACTGTGTTTTTAACTAGCCTGTTTGTTCAAAATAGAAGGTTCTAACAATTTTCAGAAGTCCTTCAGGGTCACAAGCTCAGAGATAAAAAGAGCTCCAATTAAGAGGTTGCTCTTGGGAGCATCTCGCAACCAGAGTTCCAGACATAGCCCGGCTGTATGCAAGAAAATCTGAAAACCAGCTCTGGGTTTCCCTAAGTAGCCCCCACCCCAATCAACCACACGTGTATTTATTCAATGATTTCATCTGTTGTCCTAAATAAAAACTTGCCCGTATCATTGTTTAAAATAAAAAACCGCATAGTCAGATTGGTCCAAATGCTCCTACCAAGTCTGACACCGCTGTGCGGCCCTCTACCCTCTCCTGCCCTCGGCTCGCCCCAAAGTACAGACTGTTCGGGCAGTAGGAGCTGTCGTCATTTCTCTAGGGACCCTGAACACTGAACTTCTGTTTGTAAGTTCAGTTCCCAAACATTGCCTCTGAACACTCGACTCACAGTAAAAACTTATTTGCTAATTTAGTCTCCACGAATACACTGTACACGGCCCCTTATTCTCCGGCAAAAACTAAGTTAAACAAAAAATAAAAGATCACAAATGTTTTCCTCATAAATAAAAAGGTGTTATCCAAAGAGCCTCTTATCCAGAAGCACAGAGGTGGTCAAGAAAAAGAAAAGAGAAAAAAACAAAATAAAACCAAACCCAAAACCCTTCTTGAGCACTAAAGTACAATTTTGTATCCAAGGGTGGTGGAAAGTTAGCTGCCAGGGCACACAGGCATTAGAATTATAAATGAGCTGATTTCTCCCAGGTCCTGCCGGGCACCAAGAACATTTGGCTGTGTTTGCGTCAATTTACCTAAAGTTATGACTCAGGAAACAGGCTTATGTTCCTCACTTAACATGTTCTTTTTAAAGCTCTAGAATTGGCTCACTAAAAGAGCCTTTTGTAAAGTAATGAAAGTTTTGCTCGTGTGAATTTTACCCTACTAATTGCTGAATTCCTTTTTTAGTGTATAGTATTTCCTCAAAGTGAAATGCCCTCATTCAGTGATTTGACACAAAGGACATACCACGTTAAATTTCCCATAAAATCTAATAAATCGAGGAGGGAAGTAAAATCTATTACTGAGTCTTTTCCTTCTCATGAGGTGAAAGAAAATTGCTCCCGGGTTTGTGTGTTAACCCTCAGTGTGCCGACATCATCTCACCCTGTGGCGGCCACATCCACAAGGATGGCTAAGAGTGAAGCTAAGGCTCCCTGCTTACCATTAAAGAAGCTGCAATCATTAAAATTAACTTTATTCTTCTTATCAGATTTATCGTGTTGCAAAACCAAACCAACAAACGTGAATTGTATGAAACGTCCGGATCTCGTGTCAGGCCCTCCTGAGACTATCCGTGTGACTGGGGGCTCTTTTCCTTCTGTGGATCAGCAGAGTCCTGACCATGACAACTGGAGCGTCCACGCACGGTGGAGGGCAAGGATGGCATGAAGGCAACTGTGATGTAGGATTGATGGACCGACTAGCCAACCCGTCCTAACCATTCAGCTCCTATGGAATTTCCTTTGCTGGATGCAGGCGAAACTCCAGGAGCCTCTCCAAACCTATTTTACCAATTTTTTGTAGATTCTGCTTCACATAAGTAACACCTAATAACCCTAATGGTTGTCACTCGCTGCAGTGAGGCTGGTGCAGCCTTTCAATAGGCATACCTCACTGCAAAGGGACAGAGTCCTCCGTAAGAGACGGCCACAGTACAAGTGACAGTTGCACCTCAGAATTGTGCTCTCCCTACCAAAACAAGACCAGACATTTCCTGGGAAAGGGTTTTTGCCCTTACTCCAGTATTGCACACCATTCTTCTGAAAGGAAAAACAGTTCAAGTATGACAACCTTCCAAATGTGTTGTGTTTTGCTTAAGAAAAAGGAAATACGTGAGCATCTCAGATTGTCTTCAGGATAGACTTCCTTTTAAGCCCCAGGGCAATGTATATATTGGCTTCAATAGCACTGAGCTTTCCCAAGAGAGAACGTACCCCAGTTCTGGTGAGAATATCAGCTTTCCCTTATAAGAACTGGCAGAGCTGAAAAACAGTCCCTTTGTCTAGAGTCAACGCCCTCAACCCAAGCATATTATTATCTTAGTAATCTATTTCACTAAAAAAACATTTGATCAAAATTAAATTAGGGTGTCTGATAAACCGGAACCTTCATTGTTTGGTTTCATTTTCCACAAGTTCAAAATTGACCTACAGTTCAAGGAGATGAATGTAAGATACCTCAATGAAAACACACATCCTTGACGATTTGGCAAAGTTTTTCACCGACAGAGCCCTAGGACTTTGATTTAGAACGTCCTTAAAGATTATTTAGTCCTGTAGAGAAACTGAAGTCTAGTCAAGTCATACCTGTGCCAAAGGTCATAAGCAAGACCTCTGAGAGCGCCTCGCAGCACACTACACTGTCACTAACTGGACATTCAAGTACCAAGCGTGGCGTATGTATCCTCTCTCAATTTTCACAAATATTCTAACACTTACAAACTTACATAAAACGTTTTATAACCAGCTAACATTTGGGGCAAGAACTATCATTTTGAAAAAAACTAGTATTTGGTAAATCAAATCACCTGGTTTTCTGACACATTATATCCCTTCAATCAAAGTTCCTGAGCCAGAGAAACTCAAGTACAAAGCCGGAAGAACAAATTGGCAGAGTTGGCCGCATTAAACGTGGTAGGCGTCAAGGCCGCTGTTCCAAGGGGTGGATGAGAGGGAGGCCAATCAAGAGCCCCCATGCAGCGGTGAAAAAGCAGCACAAGACTGGAACAGAGGTCAGACACTCAGAGCCAGAAACCTACGATGGGCTCAGGTTGATGCCCAGCCTGGGAGGGGCTGAGATCCCTCAAAATAACTCTGCCAAAAGCCAGCAACGAACACAATAATGCCTGGGAACACTATGTTTTTTAATGTCTTCAAATTATTAGAAACTTCTGAATAATATCCCTTCTCCGGCCCCTACCCTCAGCATTATATAATCCACTGTTATGTAACCACTCTGTGGCATTTCAATAGCCTTTTTATATTTTACCAAAACCTTTTTTTCCCATTTTCCAAGATGAATAATGAAAATGTCTAAAGGCATATGAATATCAAACATGCAAAGTCGTGTTTAACTGAAGACAAGCCACTAAACTAATTCCTACGGCCTTTTCTCCAACAACATGTGCATAAGTTCAAGCATGTATGGACATGGTCTCACACACATACACACACACGCACATGCATGCACACACACACACGCGCGCACACACACGACTCCAAAATATGTGGAATCTTACATGCAGTTGAGAAAGAGAAGGGAAGGCAGTTTTCAATCAGCCAGTGTAGAATCTCTCAGGTAAACCAAACCATAATAGTGAGCGCTCACCCATCAGGGTTTACTGATACCAACAGGGCCAAAGTATCATTGTGGTTGCTGTTTGCTTTCCTCAGGGAACATGGGTTCTTTTTTTTTTTTTTTTTAAATGGACCTGCCTACCAAATATTAAACTTAAATATCACACCGATGCTTTTGGAAGGAAAAACAGAGCCAATTCCCAGATGTCCCAGGGGATCCCTCCATGCCAGGGCGTACTGACTGGCCCATAGTACTAACTGTCCACAAGGCAGGCAGAGCACAAGGCCTACACCCCTGCACGGGCTCAGAGAAGGTTGTCTCCTAAAGGGCTTTCAAATTCAACCCTCTCACTGTAAAGATAAGGAAACAGACATGGCAGCAGATGTCACAGGTCCTGATTTTGGCTGTTCTCCTTTTGATCATTTTATCTAAGACAGAAATCACAAGTGAAACGAAAGCAAATTAGCGTCTTCACAGTAACATTACAGTCTTGTGGGTATCTGCCAGGCTTTATTAACATGCACTCTACTGACTATGAATAATTACATTGCAAAACACTGCCCTTGACCATACCATAAGGTTTGTAGTACCTGTTTGTTATGGTTTAGATGTAACGTCCCCCCTGAGTCTCATGTACTCAGAGCTGGGGCTTTTGGAAGATGAGTGGATTGTGGGTGTTCTGAACTCATCAGTGGATCAAGCCACGGATGGGTTTGTAGGTGAATGAGCTATTAGGAAGCAGGCCTGGTCAAAAGAGGCAGGTCACTGGGGGCATGACCTGGAAGGTTGTGTTCTTGCCCCTGCTCCTCCCCTTTCTCTCTGCCTCCTGGCCACCATGTGCTGTCAGTTTTCCTCCACCATGCCTTTCCACCATGCCATGTCTGCCTTGGAGCCAACCCACTGAAATCATGAGTCAAAATGAACCTCTACTTCTTAAAGTTGTGGAGACCAGATATTTTGTTCCAGCAATGGGAAAGTGACCAAGACTCTGCTTTTCTAAGATTTGGGGTACTAAAGCCTCTACTCTGTGGTTAGCCCCCTTCTGTTTTTCTGATGACAGTATTTATCAAATGTTACCTTCATTGGAAGTACCTGCAGCTCCATGGAGGGAGGGTCATGCTCATTTCATTCACCATTCCACACCCCAGGCCTGGCACAGGGTCAATGTGATAAGCTCACTAAATCACTCTACAAACATGTATTGAAGACCTACTGTGTGACAGCCTCTGTTCTGTGTACATGAAATATAACACAGAGCAAAATGGAAAGTCCATGCCCTCATGAAGGTTGCACTGCAGTGAAAGTGTTAGATCCATTTGTTGACCGTCTCAGATCCCTTTCACCCAGCCAGCATGTTCTCCCCTAGTTTCTATGTCTATTAGCTTCCCGGTCCCAACTGCTTAATTCCCTAGAGAATTGCTCTCCCCGGATGATGACTGATAGGGCATAAAGAGCAGCCTCTGACCTCCAGAAGCAACCCATGTGCCAGAGATTGTCCATTTCAAGTCTAGGCCTTCTGAAACCACATCCTTGCTCAGCCGCCTCACCTGCACTCCAGCTTCCTTCCCACCCTAGCAGGCCTTCGCTGAAGAGCATTCCCTCAGCACACATCTGAATGTTTCTCTCAGGTCTCGCTTCCAGGAAAACCAACCTTAGACAGGAGGGAAGATGACAAAAGCCAGGAAGGGTGTAAACATATACCATGTTAGGCGTGACTGTGGTTTTGTGGAGAGAGAGCAAGAGAAAGGGGAAAGGAGGACTGGGACACTGGGGCTCCCGTTTGAGACAAAGTGGGCAGGGAGAGGTCTTACAATAAGGCGATGCCAGTGGGACCTACAGGAGGCGAAGGTGTGAGCGGTGTGGGAGTCGCTGAGGAGCACCAGGGAAGCTCGTGCTGCTGGAAAAGAGTGGCCAGGGGTGCTGGCAGGGGCAGATGCGGGTGTGAAGGAGGGTTATAATGGGGCCTCTTTCTACCGCAAAGCCACTGATGAGCCAAAACACTGAACAGGAGCAAGAACCAAATATGAAGAAAGTCATCTCATAAAGATGGAGTCTCTTATAGAGATGGCACAGAATCTACCATCTCCACAGAGGACAAGTGTACATGTGCACTTTACAATTCCATGCTGAAGTACGAAACTACAGACATCCTACTAGAAATAGACAAAGAATTAGAGGAGAGTTTTCTATTCCGTCTCCACATTTTTTCCAGGAAGCCTTCCCTTTCTTCTTTCATGCTTACCCCTCTTTCCACGTGTATTCCATCCATCCTAATTTGTCAGATACCGATGAATCCAGCTTCATTACTGAGGACGCCTGGGTGCAGAAGGCGGCCCAGTATGCAGAAAGCGTGAGCTTCCTCATGGCGCACCTCAGTCTTAGTCACTCGCACTGTCCTGGGCAGGGACAGGGCAGGGACAACCACAGGTCTCCCCCCATCCCCTGCAGGGCTCTCAGGATCAGAACAGAGTGAGTGGAAAGAGGGTGGACAGGTCGGCTGAACAGCCCCTTCTATCAGTGAAGAAACACCTTTCACAGGGAAAGAGGAAGCCCGGGCCAAGGAGGTTTCAACTGCTGTCCCGAACCTCAACATCTGGAGCTCGGCGCTCCGGAATCAGTCAGGCAGAAGGGTTGTACTGACAATAGAACTTAGTTTTATTTCCCTAATGGCTAAAGATGTTGAACACTTTTTCATGTATTTCTTGGCCATTGTTGTTTTTTTTTTTTCCACTGTGAAGTGTCTGTTCATTTCTCTAGCCCATTTCTTGAGTGGGTCATTAATTTTAGGTGTTTTAATTTTTTTCAATTATTTGTATATTCTAGACATTAGTCCTCTGTCTGAGGAGTAGCTGGCAAAGATTTTTTTCCCATTCTGTAAGCTTTCTCTTCACTCGACTAATTGACTATTTTGCTGTATGGCACCCTTCATTTGAGTGAGGCAAAATACAAACAAAGAAAATGATGATAATCAATACAAAAAGACAAGGGGACATATCTCACCCAGTAGGCAAAGGGCCCAAGGGAACAAGAGGGCAAAGGGGAGGGAAATGAGAATTCAGAGGAACAAAGATATCCTTAAAACAAGAACTTAATAACCCAAACTTAAAATAGTAACATGTACACTAGGTACTACAGTCAACTTTATGTAGTTGTGACTTAATACTGCAGCTACAGCGTTTTTTACATTGCTTGCTATTATAAGCACAATGTATTAAGGTCCATAAGTTTGTGTAATGGTCTGTAAGTCTGTGTAATTTTGGATAAATTTTAATTTTTTTAAAAAAGCTTAGTTTTATAATAAACTGTGCAGTGAAACACGTATTAATCAGCACTCTGAAAGCCAAGATCCCGACTCAGAGCAGATTTGGGAAGAGAACTCAGGTTTTCTAATTCCTGTATCAAATGTATAATCTACTGGTACACAGAACATGTCCTTCTTTCATTCAGGTTTTTATAGGGTTGAACCAGGGTGGTTGGCGGAGTGGGGAGTGGGCAGTGGGCAACCTGGCACATCTCGGGGTCCCTGGTGAGAGGTGCACACATACTGCCAGCTAATGCTGAAGGGCACCCCTCAGAAGAGGACACTACGGGAACCAGAACACACTGCTTCTGGGACCACAACACACCAGCAATATGTGCTGGTCAAGTGGCAGACACTGAGCCCTCAGCACTCAGCAGAGGAGAGCACGGACAGGACAGAACAGGATGGCGAGCACCACCACCGCCAGGATGCCTCACTCTGACTAAAAGATGCCAAGTCACGCCGAGTCCTCCCAAAGCGGCAGGATGCTTACAGAATCTCAGCGTCTGCCCCATAACGCCCTACCTACTCCTTGTCCCCCGTCGGCTCATCGAATTCATGTGTGTCAATATTTTCCTTTGGAGAGTGGGAGGGACCAGAATTTATAATCCAGCCAGCCAAAACACAATAGCACGGCCATGCACAGAATTCGAGTCCTCTTGGACAGACAGTTTATATTAAAAAAAAATAATCTTTTGGCTTACATTGTCTAGATTTGCTGTTTTTACTCTAAATATATTAATTTTTGACCTTCCAAATTACTTTGGCTCTACTGGCCCATTGGAATTGTTTTCTGCTGCCAAATGAAAAAACAGAGGGTGGACACAGTCTCAGTAATGCAAAGTTGGGACCCAAGTGACATGGCCCAACCCACCCCTAGATCTTCAGGGATCTGGTTAACAGGACCAACCGAAACCATTTTATTAATCAGCTATTTACTTCCACAGACATTACGTTAGAGGTTTTTCTCCTATCCAAATAATGCTGACCCTAAAGACATAACCAGGATCAAACTAAACACCAAGCAAAGCCCCTGTCCTGTACATTCATCACCCTCACACAGTCTAAGCCTGTGCTCCCAGCACTGTAGAGCAGAGGTCCTGTTCACAGCTCCATCCCTGTCTGTTCTGGTTTGATTCTCGCAGACAAAATGAGAAGCCAAGAATCAGAGGTTCACTGGTGCCCCCAGCTCTCTCACAAATAAGCCAGCAAAGATCAGGAACAAACCAAGAATAATTCAGTACAATCCACTGTCTATGGAAGACACATTCAAATAGGTTGAAATGACAGTAAGCCTTGTTTAGAAGGAGTGGGGTCTACAAAGTGTTATCTCTGGAGGTGAACTGTTCAAACAAAAAGATACAATCTTGCAATAATGGTTAAATTGATGCCATCTACTATGAAAGTTTCCAAGCACATTCTGGCCTTGTCCAAAGTCAGGTGGAATCAGGCGCAGTGGGAGTGACGCAGTCTTTGCCTCTAGTTCCAACTAGACAAACACAACCACCTACGAAGCTCTGAGGCTCTAGCCATTTGTCAGCTGGAGCTAATCCCCAAAATCATGGGGCATCAGGAAAGCTGCTCAGCTTTCAGCAATACAACAGAAGTCAGAAGGCTGTGCTGAGGCCACGGGATTAGATGCCACATGCCCGTTAAACTCACATAAATACAGGTAACTGCCAGCATCCAAAATGGGAGATTAAATTATTTCCCCTGGAGCAAGCCCAGATAGTTTTATTTCGAGGATAGAAAAGAACTGATATAAGGCCAAGTGCTAGTTAATGAAGGAATGACTTTACTGATAGAAAATAGTTTATGATTTCCCCTTCATCAAACTCTCCATCTCGGCTTTCTCCTGGTCACTGACCTGAGTGCTTTTTGGAGTCACACTGTTATCGGAATCACTCAGTTGTCAAAATAGTTATTTTCGTGTCTATTAATCAGATTCACTGGTGACGTTGATAAACTGTGCTTTAGGATCCTTTAAACTAGTTACCTTTGAGGTAGAAGTCAAAATCACAACTGAAAAATGTCAGAAACTTACTGATTTTCTTGAAGAATATTTGCATAAAATTACCTAGCTTTTGAAATAAATTTTATTTTTAAAACTGAACAGTGGCTTCCAGTTAATGTGTCAGGAAACAAGATCTTAGAAGTTACCACTTCAACTCAACATCAAGTGAAAACCTGAAAAATCAACAACCCTTCGTAGATCTGTAAGAACAAGCTCACGGTGCAAACTGCTGTCCTAAAAACTGGAGGAATAAACAGGAGAGCACAGAGAACCCATCAAAGCAGGAACCCATGAACCGAGCCCTGAGGGAAACACGGCCTGCCTGGGAGAACCTCACCAGTAACCGGTGAGCCTGAGAGCTCAGCGTGGAGAAGTCTGAGGGTTACAGTGTCTGCGGGACCCAGGCAGTGAGGGTACTACTGCTGTGAATGCTAAATGCTGGAGCTGTACCAGGTTCACACACCAAATATTTTAGGAAAATCCCCTCTTACTCCTGAGGGGCAGGTAGGGTAGAAGGAGCAGCTTTTAAGTACTCCACAGCATTCCACTCTTCTTAACAAAGTCCATCTTCAGGAGAGTTATTTAATCAGAACCTAGCCTACATGATGCTTTTCCTAGCACCTGCTTGACCTTGGGGAAGGGAAATACTCAATGCCAGCCTGCTCTAACCTTCTTTAGAGACAAAAGGGATACCCAGCTTGAGCCCCCTGAACCATCTTCTCCCATTAACACGATGGTGGGTAGGGGGAGGACTGAAAGAATTTTTGAAGTTCACCATCTAGGGGAACTGGTTTAGTAAAGGATGAGCCTTAATTATAGAACTATAAGACACTTTTCCCCTCAATATCTTACCACCATGCCACTAACAGCCTATTTGCAGCAGTCCTTATATCCAGTACATAATGTCTGACTGTCAAGAAAAAGTTTATAAGGCATACTAAAAGGCCAAAAACACACATCAATGAGGCAGAGCAAGGAGTAGAATCAGACTCAGATATTGGTAAACATGTTGAAATCATCAGAACGGGAATTAAAAATAACTATGATTAAAATGTTCAGGGCTCTAATAGGTAGACAACATGTAAGCACAGATAGATAATATAAACAGAAAGACAGACGTTCTAATAAGGAACGAAAAAGAAATGCTACAGATCAAAAATACTACAACAGAAATGAAGAATGCCATCAATGGATTTATTAGTAGACAGGATTCCACACAGGAAAGAATCTTTGAGCTTGAGGGTATTTCAGTAGAAACCCCCAAACTGCACACTAAATAGAAAGAAGACTTTAAAAAAATAATGTCCAAGAACTGTAGCACTACAAAATGTGTAATGTGTACATTATGGCAATAACAGAAGCAGAAAGAGAAAAAGGAAAAGAAGAAATATTTGAAGCAATAATGACTGAGAATTTCCCCCAAAATAATGTCAAACACCAAAATACAGATCCAGGAAGCTCAAAGAAGATCAACAAGGATAATTTTTTTAAAAACCTTGTAACTGAGCAAACCACACTTCAATTATAGAATATCAAAGATGAAGAAAAAATGTAAAAGAACCCAGAGGAAAAGATGACAAATAAAGCTGATTGTTGATCAAGGAGCAATGGCAATAGAGTAGAGCAAAGAGTCTTTCCAACAAGTGCAGCGGAAGCAACTGGACATTCACAAGTGACATAATAATCATAATAACAACAACAACAATAATAATGAAGGTAGACACAGACTTTCTACTCTTCACAAAATGAGCTCAGAATGAACCTTAGACCTAAATATAAAACTGCTAGGAGATTGGACAAAATCTAGATGATCTTGGGCTTGACATGACTTTTTATCTGAACATCCCTTGAATCTCAACACCAAAAGCACAATCCATGAAAGAAAGATTAATAAGCTGGACTTCACTAAAATTTAAAATATCTACTCTGTGAAAGATCCCGTTATGAGAATTAAAAAGAAGCCACAGACAGGGAGAAAATATCTGGGGGAAAAATATGTGACTATGATCAAGAACTGTTCTCCAAAATATACAAAGAACTCTTAAAACTTAGTAATAAGAAAGCAAACAACCCAACTGAAACATAGACCAAATTCCTCAACATGTCACTAAAAAAGACATACAGATAGAAATCTGCATATGGAAAGATACCCCATGTCACGTATCAACAGGGAAATTCATTTGAAAGCAACAGGGTGCCAGTGCACACCTGCTGGAATGGGCATGATCCAGAAGGCCAATAACACCAGGTGCCAGCAAGGATGTAGGTGGCTGTGCAGAATGGTACAGCCACTTCAGGAGACGACAGCAGTTTCTTACTAAACTAAACATCCTCCTACCATATAATCTAGTAATCACTCTCCTTGGTATTTGCTAAGCAGTCGAAAACTTATGTCCACATGAAAACTCGCCCTTGGATGATTATAGCAGCTTTATTTACATTTGCCAAAATGCCTTTCAGTAGGTAAATGGATAAATAAACTGTGGTACATCCAGAAAATGTGGCATTATTTGACAATAAAAAGTGGGCCTATCTAGCTATGAAAAGGCACAGACAAACCTTAAATGCATATTACTAAGTGAAAGAAGCCGATTTGAAGTGGCCATATACCTCACTGCAACTCTCTGACTTGGAAAACATAAAACTACAGAGATGGCTGGAGCACAGAAGAATTTCAGAGCAGTGAAATGCTTCATATGATGCTTTCATGGTGGGCATACGTCCTTATACTTTCGCCCAAACCCAAAGAATACACAACACCAAAAGTAACCCTCATATAAACCACAGATTCTGGGTGATCGTGGGGTAGGTTTGTCTTCCATCACAGAGGGGATGTTGATAATGGGGGAGGCTACACATGTGTGGGGACAGGGAGAATACAGGAAATCTCTGTACCTTCCCCCAAGTTTCACTGTTAACTCCAAACTGTTCTTTAAGATAGTGTACTTTTTAAAATCAGCAGCGTGGAATAATACAAAAGAATTTCTAAAGCCACTATCAATATTAGTAAAAAATAAATCGATAAAGGCTAAAAGAAAAAGTAGCACTGACACTAGACATTAAATGAAGCTTGGGGTATGTGCTAAGCTAAAATCAAAGTGGATCAAAGATCTAAATATTAAAACAGAAACTCTAAATCTATTGGAAGACAGAATAGGTAGAATTCTTGAAGACACAGATGTAGGCAAGGACTTTATGAACAAATCCCCAGTTGCCCAGGAAATATCACAAAGAATCAACAACTGGGATCTGATCTTATTAAAAAGCTTTTGCACAGCAAAAGAAACTATATCAACAGAGTGAAGAGACAACCCACAGAGTGGGAAAAAAATTTTTACCAGCTATTCCTCTGACAAAGGACTAACATCTCGAATATATAAAGAACTCAAAAAAATTAGACCCCCCCAAATTTAAAGACCCAATCCAAAAGTGGGCAACGGAAATGAATAGACACTTCTCAGATGAAGAGGTAGAAACAGCAGATAGATATATGAAAAAATGTTCAACATCACTGGTCATTCAAGAGATACAAATTGAAACAACCCTGAGATTTCACCCCACTCCAAGAAGAATGGCTATTATCAACAAATCAGCCAATAACAAATGCTGGAGGGTCTGTGGAGAAAAAGGAACCCTTCTCCACTGATGGTGGGAATGTAGATTGGTGCAAACACTATGGAAATGAGTGTGGAGGTTCCTCAGGGAACTAGGACTAGAGATTCCATTTGACCCAGCTATTCCACTTCTTGGTATCTTCCCAAAAGAATTAAAAGCATCATACCACAGCGATATATGCACACCCATGTTTATAGCAGCACAGTTTGTAATAGCTAAATCTTGGAAACAACCCAAATGCCCATCAACAGCAGAATGGATAAAGAAAATGTGGTATTTTTATACAATGGAGTACTACTCTGCCATAAAGAATGATAAGCTGGAGATGTTTCTCGGTAAATGGATACATCTTGAGACCATAATCTTAAGTGAAATAAATCGGACACATATATTTAAATACCACATAGTTTCTCTGGTGTGAGAAACTGAAAGTGTAAATAAAGACTAAACTGTATTATATTGGGAAAGGGAAGAAAATGTCCAAATGGGAAAGGGAACAAGGGAGGGGGAAAGGAACAGAGGGACAAGAGAAACAAGAAATGGAAACAGAGCTTTTGTAAATAGGGAGGGAGGAGGGAGTGGGGGGAATGGGAAAAAAAAGAAGCAACAAGGTATGTCAAGTACAGAGACAAATCCCCTATGATGAATGTTATCACTATGTACATCTAAAATGTGCTATTAAAATAAAACTTTAAAAAACGAAGCTTGGGGTGCATTCAAGCTTCAGGGTGTTGTGTAGGAAGAGCTAACAGGCAGAGCTTCGCATTTTACATTACCTTTGCCTTTTAGTCACTCTGCCTCTGTGGAAGACTCTAATAGCCAAGACTAGACAAATCACAAGACTTTTTTTTATACTTGTTTGTCTTAATACAAAGAGACACAGAAAAGCCAATATCAATATGAAGACTTATCAGATAAATATGAGAAGTGTGGATGTCTCCGAGGTGGTAAAGTGCGGTCATGACTTCTCTTTCCCCAGGTGATAGCTGGAGTGTTTATGGAGAGCACACACTTACCCTCCTCCCACCTCATCTTGGAGTAGGATTCCCACATGCCTGGACAGAGTGTCCAACATGCAGCTGCTTCTCAGCCTGGAGTGCTTTGACCTTCTGATGCCGCTGGGGAGCGATTCAGGAGTGAGAATGCACCGCTCGTTGTATTCCTGTTGATATGGAGGAAAAGCTTTTGTATAATGAGGAGTTCTGAATGATTTCTTCCAAGGAATGGCCAGAAACAATCCCAGTTCCACTATTACAGGAAACAGAATTTCCTAAATTATTTCTGAAGGAACCCCGTTCACATGCGCGGAGGAACGTCTTCTAAGCTTCACCTCGAACAGCGAAGGTGTTTGTCTTCTAATACCGGTGACATCTGCACTTCAGCCTGCATGATTCCTGTACACGCGTCCTTCCCTGACGCTATCCGCACACATGGTGGCCGATGCCTTTCCCACTCCCACGAGGAGGCTTTTCCAGCCCTGTTTATACCATCTCGCCATCTCACATCCACACCTGATTCTCTTCAAGAGATGACAGCGCCCAGCAGGGCTGCGCTGATTGCAGCCCTGGCAGTTGTGAAGCCTTGATGGGTTGAAAGCACTAAAGCCGGCTTCTCTAAGCTACCATTTGGCATGCTGATTCCTCCCAAGATGCCAGCTTTGAACCCTGAGATGGAAATGTTTGAAAGAAATGAAGCCATGTTCCAGCTTGGCCAGAGAGACAGCTCCCAGGCGTTTCACACACAGTGAATCGGGAGGTTTAACGTTGCCTCTGGGGCCATGTCAATAGCCAGCCTCTGACGGAAAGAGAAGAGTCTCCAGAACAAGCCTCACCGCAGCTGTCCCACAGTGACCGCACAGAGCCAAACCCCTCGCATCCCAGAATACGTGGAAATGATCCCTTGCTCAGTCTCCACAGCATTTGTACTTCTCATGGTATATTGTTTGCATTATAAATGTGTAATTGTTTAACCTCCCTATGAAATGATTTTTTTTAAAAAGGCAGAGCATTTTTTACCCCTACAACAATTAGTGCCCTGACCTAGTAGGAACTCAGTATTTGTCACACTGAATAGATGGCCCGCCACCTTCACTTGAGTGTTGCTAAGATTAATATTTATTCCTGTTCTTCTAAGCTGTTTGGAAGAGATATCCTAATAGATCTCAATGGGAAAACAATGTTAGGATTCAATTTGAGCTTTTATATTTTGTTTAAAAAGAAAAGATTATTTACTTCAAAAACCCGATACTTAAAGATTTCCTTATGTAAGTCACTGGCAGTGAGCAGAAATATGTAATATGATAAAGCAACATTTAAATTATTAATAACAATTAGCCATGGTAGAACAGAGTGCTTTTCTTTTTCTGCCACGGAAATGTACACGCTGTTCCTTTGGAGTTACGTAACGCGGCACTGAAATCCTACCTACCCCACCACGAAGCTGCTATGGAGTCTGACCACCAGTCCCAAAGGTCTTACGTTTCTCCTCCTGAATCATCCTAAGAATTGCTCAGTCATCTGCAGCAGGCTTTTGTTCCAGGTGCCCATCTGGTAGCCCGAGTTGCAGGCAGGTGCTACCAGCAGGCATGTCAAATTAGAGAAAGACACACAGACCTGTGACACCCAGTTATCAGAACCATTGAGTCGCCAGGCCAATCCACTTTGTGTTCATCATCAAGATTAATTCATGACACTAACAGCTTTTGGTTTGTGATCCTTTAAACTAGTTAACTGGGGAGTAGAAAATCAAAATCACAATGAGAAACATCAGAGAGAGCTGCCTGTTTTCTTCAAAAACAGAGCTTCTCCTGCAAGTGATTCCAGTGGGGCAATAAGGAAACAAATGACAGGATCACCCAAGATCAGCTTCTGATGTCCTCACCTCTCCACCTGGCACCGATTCTGGATTGCTTGAGACCTGGGAATTTGGTCCAATCTCATGCTTCTACAGATGAAGAGAAGAGATCCAAGCAGCACATACCCTGGAAGCCTGCAGAAACAGAAGCTGACTCAGCGAGGGAACCCTGCTCAGCAGAGGGTCTGGGAGGCAGCAGGAAGCCGAGAATGCCCTCCCACTCACTGTCTCTAACGCAGTGTAATGGAGCAGGCAACGGCAAGGAGTCCCCAACCCCAGACCAGACCCGCAGCCTCATATCACCCTGCGACATGTTACAAAAGCCAACTCTGGACCTCCACCCAGATCTATTGAATCCTAAACCCCGGAGGTGGAACCCAGCAATCTGATTTAACAAACCTCTCAGGTGTTTCTGATGCACACGGTCACCCGAGAAGCCTGCAATAGGGGAAAATCAGGTTGTCACTGCATTACCTTTTGGAAAAGTTCAACTTGCTTCTGGATACACAATATGAGTTTGGGAACCTTGCTGAGAACCTCACTGCCAATACGCTGTCAAGGTCATACTCAGAAGAGTTTGAGAAATGACTTCACTTTCCTATACAAAGTAACACAGGAGCTCCAACAACATCCCTTAATGGGCAATACAGTGTCAACCCAGCTGCGCTGCCTCCAAGGGGACCTGCTGGGACAGTTGCCTGTATCATCGTCATCGTCATCACTGCCATCATCATCACCACCAATACTTAGACAGTGCTTTCCGTGGCCAAGCGCTGCTGTGAGAACTTCGTAAATATCTATCCACACATGCCCACAGTCATGACATGGGCACTATTTCTTATTTTCCCCCATTCACAGGTGAGAAAATTGAGGCAAATAAAAACTGAAGGATCTTCTAATAATCTCAGCACTCCTAAGAGTGAGAGTAGGGTTTTGAACCCGAGGAGACCACCTTCTGAATCTCAGTGTAGAAGCTTGGTGCAAGAGAGGCAGCCTCCGTAGTGGTTAACACCTACTCAAAACACTCCGTCTTCTACTGTTCTTCCCCAGAGTGCCAAGCAACAGCCATCCCCAGTAGCTTGCTTCTCCTTGAGTAAGCCAGCCATACTTCACTGATGGGAATTCCCTACCTCCAGCCTTTCTCTCATTTGGAAAATTCTTGCTTTTAGTTGTGGCTAAGCCACTGCTTCCTCTGGAGAAGACTTTCCCGGGTGCCTCCTGCACAGGCTTTTTGCACTGTTCTCCTTCGGCTTCCATTGGTCATACTTACCTCGGGGTGGTTAGTATATTGTGTTGGAATAACCTACCTGTCTCCCCGTAATTTATGAGTCTCAGAATGGGAACTGTCCTCTCGTTTTATCTTTGCTATAGCCTCAGTGCACATCATCGGTATACTTTTCTTTCTGCTTTCTTCAACCTTTCTTTGTCTATAAAACAAATCTCTTCTGCTTGGTTCATCAAAACATTTATTCTGTTTCATGAAATGAAGTGCTATCAGATTCTAGAATCAAAAATAAAGCCAGTTAAAATCATTAAACTAAACTGCTGTAATCTTGCCTTTTTGTAAGATACATTATTGAGGCTGGGGGTGTAGCTCAAGATTAGAACCCTTCCCTAGCATGTGCCCTGGGTTTGATCCTCAATACTATCAAGAAAAAAAAAATACATACATATATATGTATGACACATATAATGTATATACACATAATTATATATGTGTGTGTCTGCATATAAATATATCAGGGAAGAGTAAAATTGCATTTAAACTAGAAGAACCAAAATGGCATATTATTTTAATAAAAAATCTTCCATCTTTAAAAATTTCTTTTTTTTTTTCTTAGAGATTGCTCTAGAAAGACAAAGCCAGCTCCAAATGATTTCTGGGTGAAATTCTTTAGATTTTAGCTTCAAATCACCATTTCATTTGCCAAATGATAATGGAGAAAAACACTGCAAAAGAAGATCTAAGACACATTCCTGGAACGCCCCTAAAAGAAGCTAATTACCATCCTGTGTCACTGAAGGATGGACAGGTTCTGAGAAATGCATCATTAGGTAATTTCATTGTCACACTAACATCATAGAGCATACTTACCAAACAGATGGCTATGACGTCATTAGCTACTGCAGTTTTATGAGACCACCATAGTGTATGTAATCCATCTTACTAGGCACATCATTATGAGGCACAAGATGGTACAAAACCTTAATTATAAATGTAAATTGAAACCCCATATCCTTACAGTTTAAAAGCAGCAGTGATATCAAGAACTGTGTTGAACACTAGTCTCTGCTTTTCAGGACACCTGGCCCCAAAATTTCATGGATTTCCACTTCATTTGGTTAGATATGTGCAGACAAGCACACAACTAAAGTAAGAAGGTGGCCTAAGCAGACAGAATTAGCACAAATCCCCAAAAGCTTCAAGTATCTGGCATAAGCAGAGATCAAATATTAAATGATGACATGCCTGTCTTGATGGGAAGGAGAAGTGTGAGACGTGAGAAAAAATATACAGTAAAACCTTGTGTTGTGAGTAACTTGTTCTGTGAGTGTTCCACAAGACAAGCAGACAAGCAAACATTTCTAATAAATTTTAACTTGATAAACAAGCATGTCTTGCAACATGAGTAGTTCATGACACCAAACATCACATGATCACAAATGGGGCTCTTCTCCCCCACTCTCCTACAGGATTCTGGGTGATCTTCTCCCAACAGCAACAGCTTATGGAGGAGATCTCATCTGCAGAGGAGAATCCCTCACTTAGAGATGTGTAAAATGTGCAAAAATGTCTGCAAAATTTTGTAGAAAATCACCACCCAAATAAGGCTGTAGCAGTGTGAGCAATGAATCTGTTTATCAACAATGCAATGTCACATTTCTGCAAAGTCCTCAGACAAAGCCAAGTGTCACTGGATAGGTTTCTTGTTAAAATTGCACGAAATGAAAAAGATTCCAATGAGCCAATAGATAGCAGCAATTCCATCAGTGATAGTGAAAGTCGTTCTACACAATAATCCTCTTCTCTCTTGTCTCCCTCATACCAGCTACTAAAGTTTTCAATGGTAACTGCAGATTATTTTTCTTTATATTTTGTATTTTCTTCATTATTTTGTATTGTATTATAGTATTGCAATCATTTCATGTGAGTATTTTTTGGGTTGTGGAATGAATCTTCTGAATATCTGAGTTTCCATTATTTCTTATGGGGAAATTCGCTTTGATATACAAGTGCTTGGGATTATGAGCATGTTTCCAGGATGAATTATGTTCGTAAACCAAAGTTCTACTGTACATTAAATATTCTCAATGGAAGGGAATTAGGCTTCTAGCTAGCTGTCCCTCTGTGTTGAATACCACTTAGGTATGGGACATTCACAGGATTGAATCCTGTGCAGGGATCCGTTGGTTGTATGCTTCCCAACCAAGGCCAGAGGGAGCATTTAATGAGAAGAGAAAGATGGAACAAAAGAAAACCACAAAGAAAGAAGTGATCGATGGACTAGAAACATGGAAATATCAAGTAAATCACAAAGTAGGCACCCAAAATCTACTCTCGGAATTGAATTATTTGGTGAAAGCTAGATTCGATTTAAGGAATATTTACTCTTATTTAATTGGTTTAAACATGTCGTAATATATCTGACAACAAGCTGTTGCTCCAAATAAAAAAAAACAAACTCCTGGCTGCACGCTCTGATTGATGAAATGAAAAGACAACATTCATAATTAGTATTTGAAATTCTTGAGTGAAATAGTCAACAAGCTGTGATAGAAACAAAACAAAACAAAAAACATGAAACAATTACAGGTAAAGTATCTCCTTTTTTGACTTTTTTTTCTTTCAGTACTGGGGATTGAACCCAGGGCCTTTGTACTGAGCTACATCTTCAGCCCTTTATTTCTATTTTGAGACAGGATCTTGCTACATCATTAAATTACCCGGACTGGGCTTAAGCTTTTGATTCACATCCAACTTGACTCTGCTTTTAAATAAGGTAAAAAGACAAAACTTTCGGGTTTCGACATTAGTTTTTCTTGCATTTTCATTCTGTGTGCAACACTTGCTTTTCTAAAACAAAAATTACCCAGCTCATATTTATCTTAGAGCAGGAAAGGCACAGATAATATTCACCAATGAACCAAAACAGACAAACCTGAAAACATTAATGCAGGTAGAGCAAACAGCTGAGCAGGCGCCGAGCTTGCGTTTTGCTGAGCCTGGATGTGGCTGTGCGCTCTTGGTTTCTACATATAGTTTTGTCGGTTCGGGGCATAATCATCCATTATCCTACAGCTTCCATTCCTCAATGCTGCTTGTTAACAGTGTGCTATTTATTTATTACCTACAGTGTATTTTCAGTGCTTTCGAAAGAAGTGACATGGCTTTTGGCATTTGAAGTACTGATTTAAAACAAATTAGAAAAAATTTAACTCTTATTTTACTTTTCTCATAAGGTATATATTTATTGATCAGTTTGTCACCACACCTTTGTCTGTACAGTCTAATGATGAAGATTTTGCTGGCCTTGCAATGCTCCAGAAAATTTCTAATTTTCTTAAATTCCATAATTTCAGACTTGATAGTGTGAATACTTTTATGGAAAGGGAAAGAAAAAAATGAATATTTATGAAATATCTTCTTTGTGCTTCTTTCTTTGTGAGTTGGGCATTTTAGATGATAACTCATTTCAGTGTAGGCATATTATCCTTATTTTACAGCCAAGGAAAATGAGAGTGACTTGCCCAGCGTCACACTGCTGGGACTAGCCAAGGCAGAATTGGATCCAGGTATGTTGAATTCCAAGATCTGGGCTCTTGTCTGCAAGAAACAGACAAAGGACTATATAACAAATGAAAGGGGCCTCAGAAATAACCTCATCCAGTATGGTGTCCTGCCTCCCTCTCCCATTTGCTCACAACCCTCCCAAATACACACATTTCACACACAAGAACACTGAAAATCAGATGATTACAATGCTTCACCAAGCCACAAGTTACGCAAATGGTGAATGTACTCATACAAAGTAACGTGCAACAGTTTTAAAGATGAAAAATAATTTAGTCCCATCCACTCACTGTCTTAAGGTCAGTTTTGTTGGGATATAACTCATACTCAGAAAACATCACCCATTTATGGCACACAAATCAATGACAGATATACATACTCTTGAAACCATGCCAACAACCAAGAAACAGAAGATTTCCACAAGACCCAAAAGATACCTTGTGTTTCTTTGTACTCTCTTCTTCCTTCTATCTACAGCACAAGGCAAAAATTTATCTACACTGGTCACTCTTGATTAACTTTCATTTTTTAGAATTTTATAACATTTGGTGATTTTGAGACTTTTTCCTTGATGTTTTGTGTATTGGCAGCTTGTTCCTTTGTATTGCTGGGTAGTACTCCGGTGAGTGGATATACCACGTTTCTCCCTATCATCTGCTGAAAGATTTTTGGGTTAGTTCCAAATTTTTCATTATCATAAATAAAATTACTGTGAACATTTGTGTACAAAATTTTATGCTATCATGTTTTATTTTTCTTGGATAAATACCTTAACATGAGATGGCTAGTTAAGTGTATTTTTTTTTATTTTTACCAAGAACATGTATTGGTACATTGTATACATAATGATCATAATCAACACAGTTATTTTGTACCTGTACATGATATATCTTGGTTTTCCTTCCTCTTCCCCTCCCCTCCCTTCCATTCCACCACCCTTCCCTATTTGCAACAGGTTTATCTACATTTTTCCATTTTTTCCCCTTTCATCTTATTTTTCTTTTAACCTTCCTTCTTTTTCCCCCTTTTCCCTATCTAGTTCTCCTCTCTTTTGAATACTATCTTTTTTTTTCCCTTACAAAATATCTATTATACTCCTTTGTCTTTATTTACACTTGCGGTTTATTTTTAATACTTTAAGAAATGGATATGGTGTCTTCCCAAAAGAATTAAAAGCATCATACCACAGCGATATATGCACACCCATGTTCATAGTGGGACATTTGTAATAGCTAAATCTTGGAAACAACCCGAATGCCCATCAACAGCAGAATGGATAAAGAAACTGTGTTTTTTTTTATACAATGGAGTACTACTCTGCCATAAAGAATGATAAGTTTGAGATATTTCTTGGTAAATGGGTGCACCTTGAGACCATACTCTTAAGTGAAATAAATCAGACACATATTTTTAAATACCATATTGTTTCTCTGGTGTGAGAAATTGAAAGCATAAATAAAGGCTAAAATGTGTAAAAAAAAAAAGAAATGGATAGTCTTCTAACATGATCATACTACAGTATTTTACATTCCATCAGCAGCATTGTGTTTCAGGTCCTTCATCTTTGTCAACATTCAGCCAAAATTTTCAGTCTTAAAATTTAGCCATTCAAGTATAGATAATGGTTTCTGATTATATTTCCCTGATGACTGATAACGCTGAACATTATTTGAGCATTATTAGACACTGGCATATATTGTTTTATAAAGTGTCTGTGAAGTTATTTTACTCGTTTTTAATAGAAATTTTTGCCTGGTATAGACTTGTAAGTATTCTGTTTATTCTGTACAGAAATTACTTGAAAGATATTCACTGTGGTGATTTCACAGATATACTACACATTCCTGAGTATTCCTCCATTCAAGAAGTGGACGGGGGCTGGGGATTTAGCTGAGTGGTAGAGCACTCACCTAGCAAGCACAAGGCCCTGAGTTCGATCCCCAGCACCAAAAAAAAAAAAAAAAAAAAAAAAAAAAGTGGACATGAATGAATTCCACACCCCATGAGTACAGGACGAGTTCAGAGGCAGGAAGGCTGGAAGGAGGCTCACATTTTTAGGAACTGAGGAGACCCTCCTGCCAACAGCCACATATGTGGACTAGAAGCAAATTCTCCCCTAGTTAAGACTTGGGGTGACTTCACCCAGGCAACAGCACCCTGCAGCCTCCAGATTGTGGCCCACAGAAACTATAAGATAGTAAATGGTAGCTGCTCAATTTGAGGATTATTTATCACACAGAAATAGACAATTAACATAGCAGTGCCACATTCTATGACTGGCCTTTTTGTTTTGTTTTGTTTTTGTTTTCCTAAAGTATTTAGAAGAGCAAAAGCATTAATTTTGATAATATCCATTCTTTAAATGGTTCATGATTTTATGTCTAAAAACTCTTTGCCTGTCTCAAGAACATCAAAATTTTCTCCTCTGTTTTCATCTAGAATTTTTATCATTTTGGCTCTTACGTTTACCTTTATGATCTACAATAATACCTCAGTTCACAAATGCTTCTGTTTGCAATTAGATTCACCAGTAAAAAAGCATGAGGAAAAATTCTGCTTCACAAACTCCATATTGGGTGACAAACATGACCACAGCCATCTTCCCCACCAAAACACAAATGCAGCCATCTTTTCAAAAATCATAAAACAAACTGAGTTAATAAACCGAGGTACCGCTGTATTGTGAAGGCAACCTGAGGTAAAATGGCGGGGTTTGGTTTGCTTTTTTCATTCAAACACTCAGTTGCTATACCAACGCTTGCCGAAAAGACTTTCTCTTCACCATCAAATTGTCATCTTTAGCTAGGTGCGGTGGCGCACTCCCGTGATGAGCTACTCAGGAGGCAGAGGACGGAGGATCACAAGTTCCCAGCCAGCATGGGCAACCTCGCAATTTAACGAAACCCTGCCTCAAAATAGAAAGAAAAGGGTTGGGGATGTAATGCAGTGGTAGAGTGCTCCTCAGTTCGATCCTCAGTACTAATACTAATACTAATATTAATACTGCCATTTTTTGTACAAATCAATTCCTTATAATTGTAACAGTCTGTTTCTGGACTTTTCCTTTGATCTATATGTTTACTCTTTCACTAATATCACATTGTCTTGATGACTGTAGTTTATATTGTCTTAAAATCAAGTAATAGAATACCTCCAATTTTGTTCTTCTTCATGAAAAGTGCTTTAGTCATTTACATGTTCATATACCTTCTACAATCAGCTTTTGATTTCTACCAAAATAGCCTGCTGACATTTTAACTGGGAACACGTTGAATCCATAGATCAATCTAGGAAGAACTGAACTCTTGAAAGTTTTGAGTCTCTAGTGTGTATTTTTAGTATCATTAAGTTAAGGCAGATTACTAGTTTGGAAAACCAGATTTGAAGGAAATTTGCTGTTGTGCAATTACTTGCCTTTTTCCGAAGGTAATTTTACAGAGTTTAGATTCAAGACTCAACTCCACAATTTGGATGTCCCTCAGTTTCCTAACCTATGGAAAAGAAAAACAGGATGTTCATTTCTGAGGTTTGGAGTTGGGCAGTGGAATTAAAGAAGCGTAGTCTTATTTGACTCTAAGGATTTGAGGAGATAAATGCTTTCCTAGAATAATTTTGAAAAACAAACTTTTAAGAATGCATTTTAGCTGGGCATGGCAGTGCACACCTCTAATCCCAGCACTCTGGGAGGCTGAGTCAGGAGGATCACAAGTTCAAGCCCGGCTGGGGCAATTTAGCAATTTAATGAGACTCTGCCTCAAAATTTTAAAAAAGAGCTGAGGTTACAGCTCAGCGTGAAGACCCTGGATTCAATCCCCAGTAGCACAAAAAAAAAAAATTAAAGAAAAATGAATCTTAACTAATAAATTTGTTTCGTTTTGATTTCATTTTCTGGTGAACTACAAACACAAGCAGCTAGTTTTATGTCTAAAGCAACAAGGAGCTGGTTCTCTTACCTTCACTCATTCAACAAATATTCACTATATGCCAAGACTAAATTAGGCATTGGGCACAAAGGATGAACACGTGTGTGTGTGTGTGTGTGTGTGTGTGTGTGTGTGTGTGTGTGTGTGATAAATTTAGATGAATTGTTGTAATTGTTCTGTCCTCCTTCCATCACTTGAGCTTATATCTGATTATTTCACCCTGTTCTCAAAGTCATTTCCTCCAGCTTATTTTTGTTCCCTAATATTGTTGCAGAAGCACGATTTCTCCAGCCTTAGCCCTTGATGCTTTGAAGAAGATCTGGGAGATGAGGTCAGAGGTAATGGCAGCACGAAGATCTTGTCCTGTACAGAGCCCAGGCTTCTGACATCTCACCTTCTCTGAGAGATACCGCAGCCGACGGTATTTTCTACATTCCGCTGTCTGCCTGGAATTGAATATCTTGCGGGTTCTTTATGTCAACATCATCACTACTTTAACTGTACCATTTTCCTGTGATGATAGAAAAACAGATGAAAAGATAAGGGCAGAGCTGTGAGCGGGCTCCTGCAAGGTGTGATCACTTACATGAAAGGCAACGAAAGTCAAGACCAGCGGTGGCACACACAGAGAGGAGTGGGCGGATGTGGGGAACGTGCCCGCTGACTGGTTAAACTTGAGATACAGAGAGAATAATGTCCAGGTAGCTGCACTTGCAAGATGCTGCCGCCTTAACTGACATTTGGAGAGAGTGAGTGACAGCCAGGACTGATGAAGGGAACATGATGAATTTGTCTTATTTGTGTTAAACTTAAGATGTTTTTAAGATCCCAAATGGATATATGAGGACACACTTAACCTGGCATTCAGAGGAGAAATCTGGAGTAAAGAAACAACTTTCCAATCACAGTGTTTGCCTAAGGAAGACATATAGCACAAGAGAACAGACCCCAGAAATGAGCTATCGGGAATTCTGATATTTAATAGCAAAACATGAGCATAAAAGGGAGTTCAGGAAATACAGAGAGAAAGTTAATTGAGAAACCAGCAGAGAGTGGAAGCCAGAAGAAAACTGTTCAAAGAAGGGGGTGGGAGATAGGGAGCCACAGTTTGAAATGCTGCTGAAAATTCAAGTAAAATTAGAACTGAATTAACCATTTTATAATATTATTAGAGCAAGAAGGAAAGAGAGAGAAAGAGAGAAAGAAGAAAGAAAGAAAGAAAAGAGACAGGAGGAGGGAAAGAGGAAGAAATAAAAGGAAAGGAACGAAGTGAAGGAAGAAAATAACAACTTAAGACAACATAACAGCAAAATAAAAACCTAGAGGAATGATTCTCAGCACTCTACTTGCAGACTGAAAACTCCAGTGTCAGACTCCATCATCTTCCTTGGCTGGCAGGAGGAATAAGGCTTTCTTCGCCTTTTGACAGACTGAAATTACGCAAGCGCTCTCACTTGAGAAGAATTCTAGATGTGAGATTATTTAGCTTTAAAGGATTAAAAAACTTTCACCACCTAAGTAAATGCTCAGTGAGCACCTGGCTGTAGTCAATGCCATCTCCATAGCCACAGACCCCACACCAGTTAGCCACCAGAAGCCCAATGGTCTCACCATCATTTAGATAACGCAGAACTGGCAATGTATATGCAAATCCCCTTGCTGATGGGCAGAGCAGCTTTGAAATGAAACGAGAGGTATATCAAAGCAAACTAAACTAGAAGCTATTTTGACAATATATACTATTTCTAAATTTGCTTTTTGACATATGATTAATTTTCTTGAATAGAATTTTAGGCTAGATATCACCTGAATCTAGTCGGCCCCTTTTATGCCTCATTATTGCCACAGTGATCGAAGGCCACACACATAAATGTGCTTTAAAAACCACCAAAGGGTATAAAAATGCCATACATTTTCACTGTTGCTTTCAGCTACTTAAGAAAGTGGCTTAAATTTCCAAAGATGGTTGAGACAAATAATCCACAGAACGACCTTCTTAAAAATCGACAGCAGAGATTTTACTTTTTAAAATTCAGCCATAATTCATATCCTATAATTTCTGGGGTATTTTTAAAAATCTACCCTAATGCCCTCTCAAAAACAAACAAGTAAGCCCACAAGTAAATGTCTAACTTTGGCTTTACCTTCGTGTGTTGTTTTTCTTTTAAAAATAACTCTTACCTTATCCCAGTGGTAAAAGTTACCCCCACCCATCAGTTTCGACTCTGCCCTTCCCTGTGGACCGTCCCCGGCTGAAGCTCATAGTCGGTTCTACCTGACCGGGACCAGCCTGGGCTGTGCTTCTTCTGTTCTCTGATTGTTCTGGGCATTTGTAAGCTCTACCTTACCAGATTCAACAACGGTCATGAAAGAAGGCCTTGAACAATTCAATATTCTAACAATAGTTCCTCTCCAGTTCCTCACAGAGACTAACCTACACCACAAATACATGTTTGAGGAACCCTTCTACACTGCTGGTGGGAATGTACACCACCACACTCATGGAAATCAGTATGGAGGTTCCTCAAAACATCAGAAATTGAATTACCATTTGATCTATTTATACCACTCCTTGGTGGATCCTGAGCGAATTAAAGTTAGCATACTATAGAGATACCTGCATATCCCTGTTTATCGCAGCACAGTTCACAGTAGCTAACTATGGAAACAGCTTAGGTGTCCATCAACAGATGAACTGATAACACATGATATGTATATGTGGAATATTATTCAACCATAAAGAAAAAAAATCAGTTCATTTGTAGGAAAAAATGGATGGAACTTGAGATTATTACTTTCAGTGAAAAAAGCCAGACTCAGAAAGTCAGATATTGCATGTTTTCTATCATATATGGAATCTAGAAAAGAATTTTAAATTCTGTTTAAAAGATGATATGAAAGAAGGAAGACTATTAGAGAGAGGAAGAGGATTGGGGGAGAGAGAAAGAAAGGAATTGGGTCCAATGGGGAAAATGATCAGAGTATGTTAGATGCAATGAATATGCCAGAATGAATCTCATTGATCTGTATAACTAATATGCACTAATATATAAATGAAAGAAAGAAATAGCACTGTGAGGGATAAAAAGAAATAGTGGTGAGGAGGTGTGTGGGATATAAACCAAAGGATCAAAAGTTAGAAGACCATGATTCTGGCTCAGTTCTGTCACTGACCAGCTGGTGGCACTGAATAATTTACTCCGTGGCCCTGAGCATTTTTCATCTGCAAATGAGAAAACCAGCCTAAGTCCAGTTAAGTCTTCGATAACCAAGATTTCATTTTCTATAGATTTCATTTGTAGATTCTGTCCTACAGCCACCTTGAAAATCTCTCCCTAGAAAGCTTACAACACTCCAAGTCCATTTTCAGAGTCTGAGCTCTTACTACCACTGCTATGTCTTTTATAAGATAGTATTTTGTTAGCACAGCACCTATTATGTTTCATGTCCCATGCCAGGCAATTTCCTTGTATTAGCTCATGTAATATTCACCTCTCTGAGATAGGAGACCTACCAGAACTTGTAGTGCAAGCTACAGAAACCAGCTGAAGCTGATTTAAGAGGACTATTAGACAGCTCATAGTGTTCCCAGAAAGACTGGACAATGACTTTTGAGACACTACAGCGAAGAACACCACCAAAAACCACACTACTGTGCCACTTTGGTGAGGTGGCCACATTTGCTCTAGGAAGTGGCCAGCACATCCTGTAACACTGACATTCTTAACACTAAACACCAAATGCAACCGCTGCTACGGTCGCCCCACCGTCTCTGCTGCCTCTCTGATGAGTCTCCTGTGACCTGCAACTCTGGGCCAGTTGGCTGGCCTCCTAGTTTCAAAGGAGGGTGGGAGAGTAAGTGGGTGGCATTGTATAGTGAAAGCGTTCCCGAGACACAGGACAGAGAGTCCACATGCTGGACAACCACAAAGAATTACTAATGTCCACTGTGAGTAACCCCACTGTTTTCATCTCTGTTTTTCCAACCAGAAAATTGAGGCTTAACAAGGTCAAATAATGTACCCAAGCCAGGTGTGGTGGAGCACGCCTGTAATCCCAACACTCTGGGAGGCTGCGGCAGGAGGATCATAAATTCAAGTCCAGCCCGGGCAATTTAGTGACTTGGCAAGACTGTTTCAAAATTTTAAAAAAAAAAAAAAAAAAGTAAAAGGACTGAAGACATAGCTCAATGTGAAGGCCCTGGATTCAATCCCCATTACCACGAACTGCAGACATACATACCTTCGTGCATGTCTACCCAAGGTTACAGAGAAGGTAAAGTCAGTCGGTGGCCTGGAAATCACCGTCTCTCAGACAATGCTCTTCCCCTTCATGCTCAGGAGCTTACACTAAATGAGACTCCAAGGATAGGTCACTTTGAGTTGTAGATTTATCTTCATCACCAGGGTCATTGCCATCACCATTACCATTATATTTAAAGGCAGTCTGCAAAGTTGTGACTCGGTGACCAATCTACCCTCGACCTCCAGTCACCCAGATATACACGTCGATACAGGTAGACGTGAAGACATATTTCAATTTTTGTAAAAAAGTACTTTCCATAAACAAACATGAGAATAGAACAATAATTCTACCCTGGGACAGGTAATAACTCATAATTCAGAGGCCAATGTTTGGCACCAGGCAATGTTGGAAACTGTTTTCATCTTCTAAAACAGCTACCATTGTAAACTAAACACCAACAGCTCTCTGAATCACAATCTGTTTTCCCTGTAGCTTTTTCCATCGCAGTTATGAAAGAGGAACATTGCAGGTCTTCTGATAGTGGTTCGGCTCAGTGGGGAGGACGCTGCACACTTACAGAGTGGGAGCAGCCCCTCCAAATAAAAATAGGAGACCAGCCAACAGCCGATTCCTGACTGCATGTGGAAAGGAGCAAGAAAAAGGAACGCAGCATCGATGCATTAAACCTAGGGATGGCCCCCAAACCACATTTTATGCTTACGAGCACCAGCACCATCTCCATTGGCACAAACCTTCCGCCTGATATTCTTCTCAAATGTATGTGGAACTTTCGTCAGGACGCCAATATGTTAGACCATAAAACAACTATCAGTACATTTTAAAATACTGACATTGTATAAAGAATGTTCTCTGACCAAAATGGAATGAAGATAAAAGTCAACAACAAAAAGAAATTATAAAATATGCAAATATGTGGAAATTAAACAGCATATTCTTAAATAAAAGAACAAAAGACAAATCATTAGAAAAATTATAAAATACTTTGAGATATTTGAGAGGACTATTAGACAGCTCATAGTGTTCCCAGAAAGACTGGACAATGACTTTTGAGACACTACAGCGAAGAACACCACCAAAAACCACACTACTGTGCCACTTTGGTGAGGTGGCCACATTTGCTCTAGGAAGTGGCCAGCACATCCTGTAACACTGACATTCTTAACACTAAACACCAAATGCAACTGCTGCTACGGTCGCAAATGTACGTGTCAAAGTTTATGAGATGCTGCTAAAACAGTGATTAGAAGAAAATGTATAGCTGTAAATGCTTATTTTATAAAAGAATGGTCACAAATCAACAACTTAACTTTACAGCTTAAATAACTAGAAAAAGAAAAGCAAACTAAGCTCAAAGCTATCAAAGGAAGACAACAATAAAGACTGGGTAGAGATAAGCAAAATAAAAATAATAAAAAAGGTTTTTTATATGATCAACAAAACTGACAAAATTGTAGTTAGATAGGCTTATGAAAAATGGAAAAGAGGGGGATTTAGCTCAGTGGTAGAGTGCTTGCCTAGCAAGCCCAAGGCCCTGAGTTCAATCTCCAACACTCGAAAAAAGGGGGGAGATGATGCACAGTGGCCATATACATATACTAGCTATATACACAGGGATATACTATTGTTTTAAAAATGGGAATTCTGTCATTTGCCACATATGGATACACCTGGAGGATATAACGTTAAGTGAAAAATCAAGGCATAGGAATAAATAGCACATGATCTCACTTATAATGCAGAAATTTTAAAAGCCTAACTCACAGAAGTAGAGAGAATAATAGTTACTATGGGCTGGGATGGGGCCAAGGGGAGCATGAAGGACCTGTTGGTCAAAAGATACAAAATTCCAGTTAGGCAAGAGGAATAAATTTAAGGGATCTATTATATAACATAGTGACAATAGTTAATAAAAATGTATTCTATTCTTGAAAATCATTAAGAGAGTAAGTTTTAAATACTCTCACCACAAATGATAAATATGTGAGGTCATGTATGTACTAATTAGTTTGATTTAGCCATTTAGCAATGTATACATATTTCAAAAATACCACAATTGTATGTTATCTATATATTTTTATAAAATTACAAAAAGCTTTAAGACATGTAAAACAAAAGATAAAAAATAAAACTCTCCCAGCAAAGTAAATTCTGGAAACAAATTCTACAAGAATTTAAAGAAGAATTAATGGCAATCTGCTCAAGTCTTCCAGAAAACAGAAAAGGGACAAATTCTTAACACATCCTACAAGATTACCATTACCCTAATATCAAAGCTGGACAAAGATACCTCAAATTATGAACATTACAAATTAATATCCTTATAAACATAGATTTTAAAATTCTTACCAAAATGCTATCAAACTAAATCTAACAGCACGTCCAAAGAAATATTTCTATGATCAAATGAGATTTAACTGAGGAATACAAAATTCGACATAAGAAAAAGAATCAATATATACTATACCACATTAATAAAACAAAGGTAAGTGACATATGATCATCTCATTAGACACAGAAAAAAACATGTAACAAAATCCAATGCTGTTTCATAATAAAATGCACTAAGCAGGTGAGGAATAGAGTAGATTGTCTTCACCGTGATGAAAACATCAACATTTATGAAAAACCAACTAACATCATACTTAATAGTGAAAGACTGACAGCTATTCTCCAAAGGCCTAGAGCAAGACAAGGATCTCTGCTTTCACCTTTGCTATCAGCATTGTCCTGAAGGCCTAACCAGAATAACTAGGCAAGAAAAAGAAACGAAAGGCATCCAAATTGAAAATTAAGAAATAAAACTACTCCTATTTGTAAGTAGCTGGTAACTATATAAAGAAAATATCAAAGACACACACGCACACCACACACACACACATTTACTAGAGTTTATAAATGCAGCAAAGTTGGGCACAGGAGCAACACACAAACAAGTTTGTTCTTATGCAGCAATAACAAGTAATCCAAAAGAGAAATTAAGAAAACAATTCCACCTATAATAGTATCCGAAAGGGTAAATTATTTAGGAAGAAATTTAATCAAGGAAATGAAAGACTTGCACACTGAAAACTACCAAACATTGCTGAAAGAAATGAGAGCAGACTGAGATAAAGAGAAAAACACTGCACATCCACAGATTAGAGATTTAATATTGTTAGGATGGCAATACTTTCCAGAGTTATCTACAGATTCTATGCATCACCATCAAAATTCCAGAGGTTTTTTTGCAGAAATAAAATTCAATACCCAAACTCATATGGAATTATAGAAGTCCCGAATAACCAAAACGATATCGAAAAAGAAACACAACGTTAGAGGATGTGCTCTCATCCATTTCAAGGCTTATTACAAAGCTATAGTAGCAGAGAGAATGTGGCAACAGCAAAAGAGTAGACATGTAGAATGAGGGAAGTATGATAATCCTGAGACAAACCCAAGCATCTAGGGCCGATTGATTTTCAACAAAGGAGTCGAGGTCATTGAGTGGGGAAGTGATAACCTCTTCAATAAATCGTGCTGGAATACTTGGATAGCTACAAGCCAAAAATGCAGTTGGACCCCTAGTGAGGGGCTAATCAATGTGCAAAAATTAACTCAAATGGATCAATGACCTAAATATTCGTAACATTCATAATAACCCAAAGATAGAAACAGCCCCACTGCCCAACAATGGATGATTGGACAAATAAATTGTACTATAGACATACAACAGGGTGTTATTTGGCCATAAAGAAGAATGAAGTACTGACAGATGCTAAAACTTGGACGAATCTCAGAAATTGTGCTGAAGAAACCAGACACGAAACATCGTATATTGTTTACATGCAATAGCCAGAATAGGCGAATCCATAGAGACAAAAGCACATTAGTGACTATAGGGGATGGAAGAAGAAGATGAGAGGAAATGATCACTCAATGGGTACAAGGTGTCATTCTGAAATGATGAAAAAATTTGAAACTGAAAAGAGGTAGTAATACACAATACTATGAATGGACTATGAACTGTGCACTTTAAAATGATTCACTGTAAGGTGTGTGAATTTCACCTGAGAGAGAAAAACACGTGACTTCTGTAAGTTGAAGCTTTGTCGCTTTTGGAAAACCTTGAAAGGTTACATTACACTTGCCAGGAAAAGGAAAGAGCAAGCTGTTTGAGTTTTTTAATGCAATTTTAATGACTAAACTTTTCAGTGATGTTAAAATTTGTTTTACATTTAGTATCACATACGTGTTTGAACAACATTTTTCATTAATGGTGGTTCTCAAGGCTTTGATGAGATCATTGCTAGAATGTCTCAATCAGGAATTGTATAGAGCCAATGGAGTACTGCTCTGCCATAAAGAATGATAAGCTTGAGATGTTCCCAGGTAAACGGATGCATCTGGAGACCATACTCTCAAGTGAAATAAATTGGACACACATGTTTAAATACCACATTGTTTCTCTGGTGTGAGAAACTGAAAGTGTAAATAAAGACTAAACTGTATTATATTGGGAAAGGGAAGAAAATGTCCAAATGGGAAAGGGAACAAGGGAGGGGGAAAGGAACAGAGGGACAAGAGAAATAAGAAATGGAAGGATAAAATGGAAACAGAGCTTTTGTAAATGGGGAGGGAGGAGGGGGTGAGGGGAGGGGAGGGGAATGGGAAGAAAAGAAGCAACAAGATATGTCATGTACAGGGACAAATCCCCTGGAATGAATGTTATCACTACGTATATCTAAAATGTACCATTAAAATAAAATAAATTAAAAAAATAAAAAAAGGAATTGTATAGAGCCATTTCAAGTACCATGTTCATAAAAGCAATTTCAAATTTATCTTTAAAACATTTGAAAAGATTTTTGAAGTTTCTCACAAGCTCAGCATTTAATATATCCTCTAATATTCTGTGTTACATTTTTCTTACTGTAATTATACAGTATTACATATTTATTTTTATCAAATCTTATGTAGGAATAACTCACAATTACTTCCAGAATTATCCATATACTTTTTAAATATTAATATTTTCTATGTGTAAAAAAATGTTAGGAAGACGAGAGCGATCTGCACCTCAATGTCTGTTAAATTTTGTCTTTCTCAAGCAGACCTAAATTTGTTCAGGAGCTGCAATCATGCTTTCGATTGCTGTATTTCTTTAGTATTTTTCACACTGCATCACCAGGAAAATGTTCCACTCTTTCAGGTTCCAGCAAACCTGGCCTTGAGCTATTTACTTTGCAATAAGCGCAACACCATATCCTGAAAGACTCATGGTAAATATTTGGCTGTCTAGAAAATCTCAAGAGTTTTCTTACTCTCATGCATTTTTTCCTCTTACTGGGGATTTCACATGGGGCCTCATGCATGCCAGGCAAGCACTCTATCATTCACCTGCATCCTTTTTGATTTCAAGAGATTCTTGTTAAGTTCACTGGGCTGGCCTCAAACTTGTGATTCTCCTGCTTCAGCCTCCTGAGTAGCTAGGTTTTACAGGCCTGCGCCACCATGCCAGCCCCTTTTATCCACTTTTGACAGTGGTCTTGCTGCTCCCCTAAACCTCTAGAAGACTTGCACATCATAGGCTGCACAGGGAAGTTCTTCTGTATGCTGACGGAAGCCATGTCACTGCATGGAATACTATTCTTGACCTGTAGTTGTCATGTGACCATGGACAGTCCGCTCAACAAATGGAAAATCACAATGGTTTCCTCCATGGAATTTAAAACCTAATAGAGAAGAGCAGGCTCTTAAACTTTTCAATCTAATCAAGATAGAAACTCTCTTTTTGGCATTCTCTCCTCATGAAGAACAAAAATCTTATGTTTTGATTTGTTCATTTGTTTCTAATTAAGAAATAAGTCAGACCTTTCCACTTTACCAAAACTGGAGCTATTAATTGTGTTCACATACTGCCCCGCCAGAAAACATGCCGGGAATTTTCTTTTCCTGCTAACATAGAAGAAGGTGAGGGGAGATCTCTGCTGGGACAGAGGGAGGGGTCTAAGTTAAGTCGTATTTCAATGTGGGTACAAATTCCTACAAAGTTCGTCCATGTGGTAGTTTTAAAATAAAACTTCATTCAGTACCCTGTTTACAAAATATTTTCTTTTTTAATTATAAAAAAATCAACAATAGCTCATAGGACAGGAGAAAGGACAAACGAGGACTGGTTCAGGTCACTGCCAGGTCTCAAGGCTATTTTAACACACAGAATGAGAGAGGACGGAGGGAGGATACATGGCTTCACCTCTCACAGTGCCCACCATTTCCACCCAAGTGCTCCCCACAAACCTCAGAAACACACACCTAGTGAAATCCAGCCACATGCACTTATTTCTGGGACACACCTATGTCCCAAATTGAACATACACTTACCGTTTTTTGTCCATGTTGTCACTGGGGCTTAGACTAAGAAGCCATATTTTATATCACAGTTGTTGGTCCTGGGGAACGGACCCCTAAAGATGTCCTTGTCATGCAGTACACGTAACACTGAGTCATTTCTGGGATTTCTTAATTGAAAATTAGCTCATGGCTGAGACCTTAATTTAAAGGGGAGGCTGAGCTAAGAAGAAGATGAGTGTGATAAATGAGCCAATGGTACTGCCCTTTGGTTGACCAGGGACAGAAAAGGACAAATGATTCCAATGAGCAGAGGACATTACTGTTTTGAATCAGCTTCCTTATTATACCATTTACATTTTACCAAAAGGGGAAAGAAAACACAGGGGCAAAGGAATGTCAGAAGCAATCTTTAAAAAATATTTATGTTTCTGAAATAGAATATTTTTTATGCAAACATTCTTCAATCAAAGATCTGCTGTCCTTCCCCCACATGTTGAGCATATAGCACTGGATAGAGAAAACGATACAAAAACCATAGCATAGTCCTCTACTTTGCAAGTAGGAACAATAAAGCCCCCAAATGCCACCCATTTTACAAATTCACAAAATGAGCAGATGAGAGTAACCCAGGTCCTTCAGACCTATTCTCTTTCCACCCTCCACAGTCAACATCAAAGTTCAGTCTTAAAGCACACCTTGTACTGGGGATACGTTTATTTCCTTAGACCTTCAGTAATAGAGAAGAATAACATTTGGGCTAAACAACAAATGAATTACATTCATAAAAAACCCATCTGCTGATTCAAGACAATAATGTCACTGTCATGCTGTACACGTAACTACAGTTAAGCTGGAGATATGGAGCATAATGCAGAGAAAAGAGCAAAGTGGTCTGGAAGTCTCACCCCAGCTCCCAAAAAGAAGAACCTGTCTCCACAGACACAAGGTAAGACCCACAGTTGAGAGCTCCAGGGAGAAACAACTGACTGGGCCCCAAGATAAGGCCATAGCTATTATAAACTGCAAAAACTACATGGAGTTTTTCTCCAAAACTGACTCCTTCCACACAGCAGACTACAGTTGGAGAAGAAATACAGTGCAGCACCCAGCATATTGCCAGAGAGTGTTGATTATTTAAAACTGAGTTGCAGAAAAACTACAAAACAACTTCACTTCAGAGTTCCCACAGTGACTGGGTGCAAGACAACTCCAGAAGACAGTCACAGCCAGGGAGCGGGCTAGACATAGGACACCTGAGAAGTTTAAACTCAGGCTGGGAAGAATACAGTCATCTGCCTTCTGTTGTGAGAAAGCAGGCCCGGCACATGTGGCTCTCAGAGGTGACTGGGTCTGAAAGTGCTGACGTTAAGTCCAGCGGTAGGCTTACACCCTTGCCCTACTGCCTACATCCAGCGCAGATCAGAGATCTGATTGCTCTTCCCATCTACCAATTTGAATAAGGGAAGATGTAGGCTTGGAAGGTTGCCACAGCCTCAGGTGAATGGACAGAAGGGCCCTTGGAACAGTGAGACACCATGCAAACCCATACGAACCCACAGCCCATAAAGTTAAGAGGGAAAAAAGTGACTTGCTGGATTCCAAGTAGATCAAGAGAACATCAGAAAACGGGAAGATATTCCCTATGCCTGGATAGAGAGAACCAATATTGTCGAAATGGCTATACTTTCAAAAGTGATATACAGATTTAATGCAATCCTAATCAAAATACCAACAGCATTCCTCACAGAACTTGAGAAAAAACCCTGACTTTCATATGGGACCAGAAGAGACCCAGCATAGCAAAAGCAATCCTGGGCAGCGAGAGTAGAGCAGTAAGCATCACAATCTCAGATGTCAAGTTACATTTCAAAGTCACAGTGACAAAAAAAAAAAAAAACAGTATGGTACTGGCACAAAAACAAACATGTGGATCAGTGGAACAGAATAGAGGATGCAGAAACAACCTAAGGCACATTCAGTTACCCAATCTTGGACAAAAGTACCAAAAACATACTCTAGAGGAAAGATACCCTCTTAACAAATGGTGCTGGGAAAGAAGATTGAATCTAGACCCCTATCTCTCACCATGTACTAAACTAAAATTAAAATGGATCAAAGATCCAAATGTTGAAACAGAAACACACAACCTGCTGGAAGGTAAAATACGTAAAACTGCTGAAGACATAGCCATAGGCAAGGACTTCCTGAACAGAACCTTGACTGCACAAAAAATAGTACCAAGAATCAACAAATAGGGGCATATCACATTAAAAAGCTTCTACACAGCAAAGGAAATTACCGATGAATGAAAAGACAACCTATAAAATGGGGAAAAAATGTTGGCAGCTATTTCTTGGACAGAGGACTAATATCTAGAATACATAAAGAACTCAAAAAAAGTAGACCCCTCCAAATAAAAGACCAAATCAAAAAGTGGGCAACTGAAATGAATAGACATTTCTCTGAAGAAGTATATATGGCCAATAAATACACGAAAAAATGCTCAACACCTCTTGCCATTAGGGAAATACAAATTGAAACACCACTAAGATTTCATCTTACTCGAGAAAGAATGGCTATCATCAAGAAATCAAATAATACTAAATACTGGTAAAGTTGGGGGGTAAGGAGCCCTTCTATGTTGTTGGTGGGAATACAAACTCATGCAATCTCTATGGAAATCAGTATGGAGATTCCTAAAAAAAAATAAAAATAGAAATTCCATTTGACCCAAAAAATTCCCCTACAAGATATCTTCCCAAAAGAGTTAAAGACATCATATTACAATGATGCATATATACCCATGCTTCTAGCAGCACAGACTCATAATAGCTAAATCATAGACGTGACCTATATATCCATCAATAGATAAACAGATGAAGAAAACATGACATTTATACACAACAGAATACTACTCGGTCATAAAGAAGAAGTAACTTGACTCATTCATGGGAAAACAGATGCACCTTGAGACCACGATGTTAAGTGAAATAAATCAGACACACAAGCTTAACTACTGCATGGTTTCTGTTATGAGAGACCCAAAATGTAAATAATTAAAAAGCAAAATAAAAAACAATCAAATAGGGAGATATATCTTTTGAAAAAGGGTGGGGGGGCAAGATATGAAGGAAAGGAAGAGGGAAAGAAAAGGAAGAGGATGAAAAAAATTAAGACATGTTATGTACATGTAACAACTCCCCATGAGGAATGTAACCATTATGTACTGCAAACATGTACTGATATGAAAAAGTTTTAAAAATTTGCCTGCCAAAACCCAACTTCATTTGTAGTCTGTACTTGCCTACCTAGATAAATAACTCCCACCATTTTTCTCAATGTGATAATATAGAGATTATCTTATTAACCCTTAGGTGTCCAGGATGATGTTATATATTTTGACAATACTGGTAGAGAGTAAGATAAAATTGATGCTGCTTAGGTAGTGTGATAATCAGGAATCAAAAATTATACAAATTCCATTCTATCAACCATTCCTCTTCTGGAATGCTCCTAAGAACACGCACGGAGCCCAGGTGCAAAAGTAAGCATAGAGGCCTCTGAAGTAATTTATGAAATATGGGTCTATAAAACGCATCAAATCATTGTACTAATAAGAATGAGTAATTCCCTAAACTCTAGAATTCCAAGAGTGCCAGAATGAATTATTCTCTGCATTTTTAAGAAAGGCCCAACTAGTAGTATAAATAATCACTGTGGATTCACACATTCATTCACTCAAGAAATATTTACTGAACACTGATGCCAGGTACTGATATACAACAGGGGAGAGAACCAACAAAAATTTCTGTCTTTATGAAATTAATGTTGGAAATTCACTATCACTGAGTCTGTTACACGCTTAGGTTGATCTTTTCAGCACCGTAGGGAATACGAACTACAGAAATGCTATTAGGCCTTGATCTCCTACTGCTTTATAATCTCAGTCAGCCATGAAGGTAGAGAGAAAATAAGACATGCAAATATGATGTGGTTCATTACAATGCAAAACAGAATTTAAAGTGAAACTCAAAGAAGCTCAGGCAATCAGTTCAGGAAATCTGAATATGACTTGTACTTGCTAGACACATTTGATAAATATATCCTTATTTTGGTGAGCAAATTTTTGATAAATAATTTTCTGAAGCTTGAGAAGGTCTAAAAACGGTAGAATGTACACAGTCATAATACAGGGAATTACTTCTATTACTACTTATCTTATTTACTTGCTTAAAGAAGAATACTTTATAAAACTGAGTAAAATTGCTCTTTGAGGCCCCCTGAAACTTTGGTGTAACCTTATTATTTAAACTATATTGACAGTTATAGACTAATATTGGCCAAACATTCAAATTACACAAAATTGTATTTTATATAGCCAAGTAAAGTGATTTCCATATGCGCAGGATTTGTGTCCAAGTTTAAATCATAGCCAATTTGCAGACTGCCTGACACTAAACTTATTTGATTAAATTTTCCAGTCTCACTGCTTTCCAAATGTGTTTTCTAAACTGCTTTGTTCATGTCACGAAAAAGCAGTAAGAACAGTTTTCTTTGGTGACAGGATAAGGTCTGAGCAGTTGTTTTCATTGGGTTTTGTTTTGTTTTGTCTTGTTTTGCTCAAGTCAGAACATGATTTCCAAGATTTAGTAGAAAAAGGAGGAGGTGGAGGAGGAAGAGGAAGTATAAAATCAAGAGGTAAATTCAAATGCCTGTCGTAATGATGGGGGCAAGTGGACAGAGTTTACTATTGTGCTTTATATAATTGTTAAAAACCAGGACTGAGTGATGGAAGTGTAGTTATTAGCAATGAGTCTAAGAAATTGAATAATTTGAAATATTTTCAATCTGTTAAGGTTTTTGGTTTCCATTAATTTCCTACTTTTCCAATACCATGAAAAACTTACTGCTTTCTGATACAATAAAATTTTATTTTCAATATTTTTCAGCATATTATGTATTCCTTGAACACACATTTCCTACCCTTACAGTACTGACAGTCTATTAGTTGAAGCAGGTACACTAATAATTCAACGAAAAGAAAAACTTCTAGTCGTGATTTGAGTCTGAAATTCTCCAACCTTGAAATTCCAAGTCAAAATGATCACATTCTGTGTAGAGTTTTTTCAAACCGTTTTTCTCCACCAGGGATCAATAGCTAAATGGCTATACTTACAGTGCTGGTAAAGAATATTGGCCCCCAGCTTGCAATTTAACAAAAAGGGAACTAGGATGTCTTTTAGAAGAAAGATCTAGTAAGCCAAAAAATTTAGCCTTTTGGGGAGTAAAAAAATGCTTTTGCTAAAATGGGTACCTTACCCACAGATTCAATGATCATAAACAACTAGGTAAATATCACAGCCTCCATGAGTGTGGCTTTAAATATACCTGGAGGTTAAGTCAGAAGGCAAGCTAAAAATTGACCCACTGTCCAATAGGAGATGGAGCTTTCTAGGGGGCCTGCTCAAAGCTTTGTAAAATCTGCAGATTTCGTGGCAGCAGTTTAAGGGATTTTCTTAAGTCACAACTATATTACAACAGGGATATTCAAAAGTTCCACCATTGCAACTAACTATATAGGTTGTTAGCAAATTATTTAAATGCTTGAAATTTGAAGGAAAGAAGTTTGAAGAAATGTCTATGGGGTCAGCACATCTCACTGTGGGCCTCGGCATCTTCCTATCTATGGGCAGCCAGCAATATCGGCTGTTCTCCAGAAAAGCAATCCCTCACTTCAGTTTAGGAACATGCTCTCATAAATGAGGCATTCTTTTCCAAAAACTAACTCCACAGTCAGCTTTTAGAATCCTAAACTTACCCATATAAACCATTTTAAACACTTATTCACTATACATAAAACATATTCCCTGACAGCCCAGAATGCTTTAAATGATGTCACCAAATCCTTGGATAGCGCCAAACCTCCGACAGAACCTGCCCGTCTCAACAGACAGAACGAGAGCCCTTTGGAATGCCAGCAGCTGTGACCAAAATGAAACCGTTCTAAAATTAGCGAGCCTTTTTTATGGTATCTCTGGGCTCTGGCAGGTCAGGGGTCCCGGCTGTTCTTCAGCATTTTTCCTGCCAGTTTCCCAACAGTTCTACAGACTTTGTGCCTACAGCCGGCCTGGTGTGATTAACTGATTCACACTCCTACTCGTGTGTACGAAAACAACAGCACTGACCGTGCTTTTAAAATGTCCCAATTCGAGTAGACTAATGTGTAATCAACAGCCTCTTCTCTCTTAGGAACTGCCTGAAAAAGTTGAAAGTAGTGAAAATCTGTACTGAAAAAGTTGAAAGTTAAAGAGCAATTATTTGCTTTCCCATATGCAGAGACTCTATTTAATGTACACCATAGTGAGGTTAAAAATAGGTCCCCTAAATTGTGCATGATCTGTTCAGTAAAATAATCTAAAAGAAATGGATGATCCTTGAGAACATACTTTTTTTCCTTTAAATTGTCAAGCCATTTCTTTTTTTTTTTAATTTTATTTTAATGGTACATTTTCGATGCACATATTGATAACATCCATCATTGGGGATCTACTTTTAAGTGAAATAAATCAGACACTCATGAGTACACATCGAATTGTTTCTCTGATATGAGAAACCATAATTGTAAATAAGGACAAAGAGGTGTAATAGATATTATATAAAAGGAAGACAATATACAAAGGAGAGGAGTACTAGAAAGAAAGACGGGGAAAAGCAGAAAGGCAACAAAGGAAAGAAAAAGGAAAGGGAAAATATGGAAAATTATGAATAAACCTGCTGTAAATAGGGAGGGAGGGAACAGAGGGGAGGCGTAGGGAAGGGGGGGAGAACCAAGATGCATCATGTATAGGTACAAAATAAATGTGATGAATGTGACCCTTGTATGTAAAATGTACCAATACATGTTCTTGGTTTAAAATAAAAATTAAAAAGATAATAATAATCTAAAAGACTTTAGGACACGTACGAAACAGCCACACTAGTGGATGCCCCCTGTGAGCAGCATTTCACATTCTCCAGGATGCTTTTCAGCTGGGCATTTCATGCCCCTGAGGCATCTAGCAGTATCTGGAAACATCTTTTGTTGTCACAGTTCAGGGAGTTGAGATTTACTGGCATCTAGTGACCACAGGTCTGAGACACCACTAAAGAATCCACAAAGCGTAGGACCACTCTACAACAAAAAAGCAGCTGGCCCAAAATATTAGCACTCCCCAGGCTGAGAAAATGGGTCCGAAGTGATACTGTCCAGCAGAAATTTAATGTCGGGCCATGTACATAATTATAAAATTTCTAATAGCCATGTTAACACAAAGGAAAAAGAAATAGAAAATTAACAATTAACAAGTTTGTGTATCTTTAGTTGCACTATCATGCTGCCTTGATGTTCTGTGCTGACTCAAAAATGTTTACTTCTTAAAGTCATTTTGACTTTAAGAAGATCCATGGGGTTGGAGATTTAGCTCAAGTGGTAGAGCACTTGACTAGCAAGCGCAAGGCCATGAGTTGAAACCCCAGCACTCACCCCCAAGAAAGAAGACCCGGAAGTCATATGGTGGCCGTGTTGATGAATAAGGTGGATGAGCACACTGCACTTTCTTATGAGTCTACATTTTTCACTGGATGGCACTCGACAACAGTGTTCACTGTATATTTTATCATACTTCATAAAAACATTCATGAAAGAGGTCTTTTACTGTAATAAATTTTTTTTATTTAAACATTCACCTTATATTTTAATCACCCCTTATATGGCACATGTCTATTCAGATTAGCCAAATTTTGAGTGCTAAGAGATTGTGTGTGGCTAGTAACTGCCATATTGAAAAATGTAGCACCAGAAAATTAAAAATATGTATTTCATTCTGATGGTATAGAAAGAGCTGGCTGTCTTTCTCAATTTACAAGACAGGAGAGAAGTGATATCCCAAACTTACATAAAGATTTTTCTAGTGTCTAAGCAAATACCATGGCACAAAACCAAAGAAGCCACTTGGAAAGCCTTAAAACATAGCACATGAAGAGCAAATGTATTTGAAAAACAGAGTTATCTGTCTCTGGCTGGTGAATGTTAATTTCATTAATTGAATGGTAAGTGAAATTGAATAGGACATGGCCAAAGAGTAATTTTGGATGCTTAGAACACAGAGCATTTAGGTCTCCTCACTCATTATATTTAAAATCTTCAAAAGGAATTGGTACTAGTTATCCAATGGAAATACTATAAAGTTTAAAGTTACTTTTCCTTTCATCCAAAATTTAAAACAACCTTTGAATTACAATTAAAAAAATGGAAAGTGCCAGATCGATCAGTCAGCAACATCTTTTTAGCTAGTACCGTACATAGACCATTATATGATGTAATAACAGGGGATTAAAAACAGCTCTTTCAGCTGCTTACAATCTGTTTGGAGATAAATAAATGATAACATATGAAAATGATTTTAGGACATTTACAAAGCAACATTTCACTGCCTGCTTCTATAAACACTACTGAATACTCTGGGTCATTTTAAAATAATATAGTTCCCTTTGCTGATGTAGAAATAGCCAAGTATCATAGAGATCTCCTAAAATTTACTGCCCTCAAACCAGCCAACTAAGCCAGTTACAAACAATTGAGCGCAGTTTTATTTGGAACATACTAGGGTAGTTAAGTTAAATAATCTACTTTTCCAAACTGCTTTGTGGTAGTTCCTCATGTATTATCTTTTCAGAAAAGGGGAATTACACAGCTAGATTTCATAAAAACATCTATGCCACCACAAAAATGTCACAAAATAGAAAATTCACATTCTTTCTCACCTCTATTCTCAAATTATAAACAGAGTCAGGCATGCATACAGCAAAGGCGCCTTTGTGTGGCTGTGTGGGAAAGGAGGCTTCGTGAAGGTTGGAGAACCCAAACCACAGGCTGATGATTGTGACTTCTGTTGTCCTCAGCTTAATGCCAAATATATCCTGAAAAAAGGAAAACACTCTGTCATTTGTATATATTTACCTGGTATTTTTGTAAGCAAGACAAGAGTCTGACAGTACCTCTTAGAACTTTCAACTAAATACAGAAATAGTTGTGAATGTGGACAAAACCAAAATATGTGCTGATTCCCTCCATGGAAAAGTTATCTTAAGCATCTGGCAAGGCAAAGATAGTGAGAAATGTAGTATCTGTGCCCAGAGTACCTGACATGTGGTTCACAGGCTGTTTTCTAAAAGAATAAATGTATCGACTGCAAATAATGAGAATCAGAATTCTGTAAGTGGTCAGAATTTGACTCCTGTTTAAAAGGTTTTATAGTCTCCCTTACAGCTGGACAATGAAAACACAAACACACCCATTTTAAAATGAGGATAGGATTTCAACAGACACTTCTGCAAATGAGATGCCTGAAAACATGAAAAGAGGCTCAGCATCACTAATCATTAGGGGAGATTAAAAACTTCTGGAGATAAATGGAAATGATGGCTGCATAAATGTGTAAATATACTTCTTGCTATCCACTGATTGTTAATCATTTGAGGCGGAAAAAGAATGAGACGCAACCTCAGAACGCAAGGAGCAGCCTTTACTTATGGAGTAAACTCCACCAGCAGGGAGGCTTCTCGGGAACGGGAACGAAGGAGCAGCTCTGAGAACAAAGGGCCTTAAAGTTTATACGGGGGTTACGGTGGAGAGGGGGTGAGGGCACCAACTGGTCTGTGGGATTTCCTGCAGGCTAAGGTATTTCTTTGCTCCTCCTTATCTTGAGGCTGTGGGCCTTGGGGAGAGTCAGGGCCGGAGGAGCTGGAACACTGTGGCCCTGGGAAGGTCTATGGAGCTGAGAATTGGTTGTTTCCCATGGGGCATTTGTCTTTACAGCCGTTAGTGTTTTGTAGGCCTGGTTAGAAATGTTTGGTGATCAGAATACATAACACCAATCAGAATATGTAACACCCAAAGCTGAATGTGCTTTCAGCAGGTAGGGACTGTTTGGAACAGGCTGGTCACCAGGTTGCACGCTGGAAGGAGGTGTCTCCCTCCCTGACTCTTCCCTTCCTGACTCCCACAGACTGAATAGCTTTCCTTCTCCACGCTGTTTGTGCCTTGGAGCCTGCTGACTGTGGCCTGAATCCTCTGAAAACCGTGAGCCAAAATAACATTCTTCTCCTTTAAGTTATGAGTGTCAGATTTTTGTCCCAATAAAGGGAAAGTGACAAAGACAAATGATAAATTTCATTTATGTATATTTTACCACAACCATCATGACTAGAAACAAAAAATAAGAATGAGAGAGAGAGAGACAGAGAGAGAGGAGGAGGAGGAAGAAAAAGAAAGAGAGAGAGACAGAGAAAGAATGAAAATCAGTTGTTGTTCTGTTTGTTTTCCTTCTGTAATCCTGCCCCTTACTTCTTTATGCCCCAGAATAAGAGAGGCAGAACAGAAAGCCTGCTGGATTTGCCTTCTTTCCCTGTATCAGCTACCATGGCCCCATGACTCACACAGGTGTCTCAAACTCAGACGATGCACAAGTGAACGTACTTGTCTTCTCTGTTATGTCCACTTTGGCTCTTCTGGTCCAAATATTGGCACTATAACTTTTTTAGTTACCCAATCCAAAGCCTGGCACTGCCTCAGACCTGCATCTAATTCATCTGGATGAACTGACTACCTTCTCGTACCTCGTGGACCTGCCCTTATCCATTCTTACCGACATTATCTCAGTACCTGTCTAGGCTCTCGGATGTTAGCTTTGTCTCCCATGAATCCACCCTTCACCACTTCCTCATCGTGTCCTTCCCCCATTTGAAACACTAAAATAAGAACCCCTGCTTCTGCCATTCCAGCAACTCCTATTTGAGAAAACACAGCCATAGATGGAAAGAATGTAAAATAGGAACAGAACCACACACAATACCTGTTGCCCAAGATTACAAGTTAACTCTGGTATGTATCACCGATGAAGCGTTCATAATTGAATCACCTCTGACATAAATTGATCAGATGGAAGAGGCATCCCATTTTTTATACGCCTTGTTCCCACGCTTACACACATTCTTTTTTTTTTTTTTTTTAA